>CABFWB010006317.1:0-18018 GCA_902151455.1 Timema bartmani
AATTTAAAAGTTTACCAAATAAAATAAATCACTCACGGATAATCCTAAATAATTATTTGCGCAGAAGTTGAGAAGTTCCCCTTGGCTGCCTTCAGCGGTGATGGTCACCCCTTGCATGGATGTGATGATTCGCTCGTTCTTCCACGTCCCGGCGGCTTGGATCGAGTTCAATTCCTCTCCCAAGATTTGCTTCAAGTGAGACTGGGCATGACTTTGATGCCGGATTGGGAATGAAATGGCAGAAGGTCTTAGAAATACTGAAACTAATAGACAAAGTGTTTATAATTAATTATTAAAAGGAGGTTACAATGTCTTACACAGGTAAACTCAGACTTGTTCGGTTAGATACGTCTTTCCCCCTTTCTCCAAGTCTTATATCAAATTTGGTTTTGGTTTTTTATCACGTCTCACTAACCGTTTGGGTTATATGCGTATACCATTTACATCAATGTGGTAGGAATAAGTAAGTTAGTATTTAAGGGAAATGTACCAGAATTTGCAAGGCGGAAGTGTGGGAATCAATTCAGGTAAAACCACCTTCAATATACCTGAGAGAGGTTTGAACCTCAATCTCTCCATCAATATATTTTATGCCATTTTCTACAAAAAAAATTTTATTACTTTCAATAAGTTCAATAAAATCTAATCAACTTGAATATATGAAGAGCTCGTTCCGAAAACCAATTCAGTCCATTTTTTAAAAACATGTTTTCTGTTACTCCAAATACTATATGTATTTGTTTTGAACATTGTTACAAAATCTAACCAGTTCACATGTGGTAGTATTGAGAGTTAAATTTTTCAGTCCAGCCCAAAGCAAGTTAAGTATATGGACTGAAAAGGTTTTCAAATTAACCACCTAAATTATTATTGGGATCAAGTATGGAATCATATCTCCAAATTTAGAATATTTTTATTTGGGAATGAGGAATGTAATAATTACTCACAAATCTAATAAAACAATAGATTTATTTAAATAAATAGCACATATTACATAATCCTGTGTCTCTGATCATATAAAAAAACAGTGAAACATATTTTTAGTGGTATTTATTAATGTGTGTTAAAGGTAGTCCTATTTATAGTCCCGGGCCGCTTGGAATCTGACAGTCAGCTCCTGTTTGAGAGCTATTTAAAGTTGTTTACTTTGTGTCTCGTGTCTACAACCGCAGACGTGGGCTGGTGAGCCGCAGACACAGGATACAGTGTTTCCCTAGATGCGTCTCGTTGGTCGCCAGTCGTGGGTAGTTTTATGTGCAGTACAGATCGTTCCTCATTTATCAGAGTTTTTCAATTGTGTTTCATTTAATGTTCCATGTTATTTGTTATTTTGGAATAGTGTGGATAAAAAATACTACCTAGCTTAATCGACCAACTATTCCTGAGATCTCTTTCCATGCGTTGTCCTTCACATGTTGGTCCCGGTACATCGGCGAAGATATGTCAAAAAGTGATGGGTGCTTTTACACCCCTACAATTAAATTTTCGTCCTCTTCTGTGGAGAAATCTTGGGCCATTTTCAAAACCAGCCCAATCAAATATAAAACTGTGACATGGACTAAGTACCTTCCCCTTAATTGTAAGCACCACCTTAATTATTATCACTGTAAGCTTAGACTGAATGGAACCTAAGATTTCCTCGAATAACGCGGTTCCTTTGAACCACTTTTTCTTTTAAGTATTTGTAGTAAACAACTTCTATATTTTATTTCCTGTGTTGAAAAGCAATTATGACAAAACTAAATATAGTTCTACTAAAATACACACTTGCCCGGTGGTGCTCTCGAAGCAGTGTGGACACAGACGCAATGTAGAGACGCTAGACACACACTCTGATCGCCAGTCGTAGTCGCGTCGAAGGAACTGGGCACATAACAGACTATGGAAACCAGTCCAGTCGCAGACGCAAGACGCACCAAGGGAATGTACCTTTACTTGGCATGTGTAACACTTCATCTGACAATTAACACTTTATCTGACATATAACACTTGACCTAAATGTACTGTACATGACTTGGCATGACATTTATAATACTTGACCTGTATATATATATATATGGATTGGCATGACATGATAACACTTGACCTGACATGCCTCATTTGAAGTGACACCTTTAATCTTTGGCCCTACATGTGACATAAAGAACACTTGACCCCGACATAAAAATACTTTAAAAACTGTGTTTTACACTTGACACAAAATTTATAACACTTAAAAAAGCTTACCGGTAACTAGATGTGTAACAATTTTACCGGGCATGTATAGCACTTTATCTGACAAGTATAACTTTTGAGTATGTACATGACATGTATAACACTTGAAACACTTGACCCGACGTGTATAACACTTGGTTTGATATCTGACATGTGTAACTTTGTCACGATATGTATAACTCTTTACCTGGCATATAACACTTGACCTGACATGTATAAAACTTGAGATATGCATAATACTTGCAGTAGTGTACCCACGAGGGGGGGGGGCCTTGAGGGGCCTTGAGCCCCCCCTACCGTAGTTTGGGGATGCTCCGAGATCTACACAGAACCGAAGAGAAAATAAAATGGGGGGAGAGGAGGTATGACCAGTTAAACTATTATAAATAATCGGTGATTTTTGCAACAGTAGGCCTATGTGACGGTTAAGCCAACTTTAATTTAGGCCTATATATTTATTATTTTGTTAGATTATCACGTTTATAATGGTAAAAATATAAATGAGCAAGTTAACAAATACCTACAAACAAAAAAAAATCTTTCAAAAAAGCTTTTAGGTGTACATAATCGTAAAACTCCCTTGAGCCCTCCCTACTTTGCAATCCTGTGTATGCTACTGAACACTTGACCCTACTTTATGTATAAATATTTAAATAGAATATACTTATATAACTTTACTTGATATTATGTAAAATACTTTACCTGATACTTATATAAGAATTAATATGTATAACTCTCATCTTACACAAAAAAGTAAAATCAAGGTTCAAGGCAGGACTAAACTTAACAAAATGGTTTTAGTGACTTTTACTCGAACCAAAGCCCCCTTTCAGATTTGTGTAAAAAGACTCACTAATTTTACACAGAAGTTAAAAGTTATATATAAAAAAACTGTCTTGCTTTTAAATATCTTTAATTGTCTATTTTACACAATGTGACACTTGTGAGAGAATATTTTTGTTTTACCTTTTTGAAACAATTTGACCATTGTTAAATTGTTTTATAATTTCTTATAATCTGAAAACAAGTCGTTTGCATACAAGAAATCTTACATCGTCTACAAGTTGAGAGAACCGGTTTTATTTTTTATTAAATTTTAAACTAGTCGCCGTAGCAAGTTCAATTATTGTGATAATTCAAGGACGCGGGAAAAAACAAAAAATAGAACGGCGTATTTTATTAGGTTTGATCGTGCAATCTAATCTACACTCACCATAAGAGTGTAAAAAGTGCGAGTGGTTGGTTTTATTTGAATCATTCGCTTCACAAAGAACTGTTATTGCAGGTGTGATATAAACTTTTTTTGATTCAAGACATTTTTAAATACTTAATTACACAATCTAAACATGGCTATATTGAGAAAGTGGGGTCTCAGGAATTATGATTAAAGTTACGACCACACCGAAGAGAACACAAGTGAATGAGCAGTAATGAACACGAAATTCATTTCATTTTGAACGACACAGAACGCCGCCGAAGAACCTTCGGTAGGTTTCGTACATGTTCACTAGACGCAAATTCGTATTCGCTTGTTCTTCGATTATCGTTGACTTTTAAGCGAATCCGCAAAGGATATTCGTGCTCGCACCTGCCCTGTTTCCTTTCAGTGTTACCCGGTGGGTATAACATCAATTGGTTGGTTTTAGTGGAGTGCAGTTTCCTTATTGCTGTGCATGGTGTTTTTATTCCTTTTATAATGAAGTGTTTGATGAAAAGGCATTACGACAGAAGTTATGGAATAGTCTCAGTTCACGACCAAGTTTTTTTATTGTTGTAGTAGTGTAGTTTCTCTATGTATTTAACGTAGGCTCTCCGTTGAAGAGTATTTTTAATAATTGTAACAACATACCCTTCTAAACATCAAGTCGTAAGCCTTGGCTGAAATCTTACCTTATGTATTCTGGACATTTTCAGCGGTCTATTTTATAGTTTTACTTTATAATTTATCGTTTTGTTATAATTAACCCCCTGCATTGGTGGTCGAATGTTCTAAGAAAACATCGTTCTCGAAATAGTCTGGATTGGCCAGTAACGGGAAGATTGCTGTTCAAATCCCAGCTAGGTGTACTTAGTATGGTCTTGCTCAAATTTTCCCCACTCTCTAATGACACTGATGCGGGTACGTTTCCTCCCAACTACCACACTAAGATAACAATTAGGATATTCGAGACGGATACTAAGATGCAGTCCCACTTATCCCCAGGTGCACCACTGGTTGTCTTAGTAACTACCTACTCAAAAAAACAAATTAACCTTAGCTAGTGATTTGATAAAGAAGAACAAAAATATTAGCACCAGGTTTTTGAAATGTACTTGGGTACTTTACAGGGTGAACCCAAACACGAATATTAAATAACAAAGTACAATTTTAGACCAGACCAAACAAACCATGGTAGCTGATTTGAATGCGTGTTGTCAAATCAAATCTATCAACCAACGTGCATTTAAATCAGCCATCGTTTTTGTCATATATACTTTCTGGAATGCTGCCTACTTCTAGGCCTAGCACCAAAGGCCCTAAAACTCAAACCTCCTCTGAGAGGAATGCCAAGATTCATGAGACCTATAATTTCTAGAACTATTCAATACCATTCTAGCCATCTAACCTCAAAAGTCCTACTGATGTACACGTATAAACTGGCACACAACCACACACAATTGCTTTCCCATATTAAGGTCACCCGTATGGCCTATCCAAACAAACTAGTGGATATAAGCAACACACTAACAACAGTCAATTCTTCATAGTTAAAGAAATCAGCATAGAATCAATTATTAAAGCTCCCAAACTATGTGTGACTAAATTTAAAGAAGAAGAATAATTATATCAAACAGCAAGACACAACAATATATTTTAGGTCTAATCAACAGATCAAAGCCCCTTTAATGGGGGGAAAAGCCCAGCCTAGCCTTCATATTGAAAATTCCCACTCACATAGATATTCCACAGACTTTACCCAGCTAATTTAGACCTGCTAAACAACTAACAAACAACAAGATACCGACCAGCTCAGTTCTTAACTTATCTCAATACAAGTTATCACGAACATGAATACAACATCCTATCAAAAGGCCTTACATTCCATTCTACCCATAACTTTGACAACTTCGGACTTGTGGAAGATGTTTTCACATTTGATAGAAACCGTATCAAATATTACTATTTTCAGGACCCCTACAATGCAGATGATTCCAAATCCATAAGCCCTGCCATCAAAAAGTTTGAGCCACCGTCTAGCCGGGACCCATCACCACTACCTCAAGACCATCTGGTAGAAAAATTCATAAACTTTGTTGTACATAATGCCTCAACCCCGGATTTTAAAAATCAACTTTGGGAAACTAGTAATCTGACCAACCAAGAACGTCAAGCCCTTCGATCAGTCCATAACAACAAAGATATCGCCATCCTACCTTTAGACAAAGGGTCAACGGCTGTCGTCATGGACCTCCAGGACTACATCATTGAAGCTGAGAGGCAACTCTCAGACACCCAAACTCACACCCAGTTAAATCAGGACCCTACAGATAATAATTATAATAAACAACTACAACAGATTATACTCGATCACGGAGCTATAAAAACCAGTTATATCAACAAACATTCAACTTAATCAGATTAGGCCCCCAAACGAGGCAATTAAATCGTCGATAACGTTACAATTGTCGCCCAATCGCGGGACAATTAAATCGTCAAAATAACCGATAACGTTACAACAACTACAACAGATTATTCAACAAGAATCGCAACATCAAGATATCAATGAAAAGACTGGGCAATTAACGTGAAACGTGCTTTACGCGCATCCCTGGACATTGAGGCTCAGGGCAGTTTCTAGGTTGTTACCCAAAAAGCTCCATCCCCTCACCCCGAAGGGTGAGATAATCTGGATCAGGCTGGATACCCAGGGAGTCTAGAATTAACTCGTTCTCCCCTTTCAGTCTCTCACTGGCTGGACAGACACTGGGGCTGTGCCTTCCACCTATCCAGGGAGGTGATCGAAGCTGTTTACTTCCGCTCACAGAAGTGACCTTGTGATCTCCACTCTTTTCCGTGTGTATGGGAATGGGATTGCGCGTGGGAAAATAATTCCCCACTACTCATGCGTACGAGGGGAGGCGCCCATGTTCTAGCCCATGCACTAATAACTGTACAGGTAAGCACCGGAGATCTAAAACGGCTAACCGCATGACCGGCGAGGCTGAGACCCGCAGGCCCAGAACCCCAAGAGCCGAGGCCCGAATGTCCAGAACCCCAGGAGCTTGGACCCCACTGGTCTGCCAACGCCATCACTCGTCGTTATTTTTTATTATTAAAAAATAAATAAATGAAAAAACTGTACAAAATTTAACCTCCCCGAAACCTTCCACACCACATTTCTACCTACTTCCGAAGATCCACAAGGAAACGTTCCCTTCTCCAGGCAGACCAATTGTATCAGGATGTGGTTCACCTACAGAACGCATATCAGCACCTTGTGGATTCACATCTTCAACCTCCAGTCAAGAATTTACCATCCTACATCAAAAACACAAATAGTTTTATAGAACGACTTCACACACTGGCCACTCCTCTTCCACAGTATGTCATCTTGGTCTCAATCGATGTTACATCACTCTACACCAATACCCCCATATCCACGGACTTTCAGCAAGAGAGGACTATCTAAATACACGTCCTTCTGGTACCCGACCCACTACTGCATTCCTGATAAAACTATCAAATTTAATTTTGAAGAAAAATTACTTCAGATTTCTGGACAAAATCTCTTTGTAAATTAAAGGTACTGCCATGGAAACGCGCATGGCCCCCTCATTTGCAAATTTGTATATGGGTAGACTGGAATGTATGTTCCTGGGTAGACAACTGCTACAGCCCGTTTATTGGTTCAGATACATCAATGTCATCTTTATGACCTGGACCAACACCACTCAGCAACTCGAGTCCTTCCTGGCAGACCTCAACAAATTTTCACCGTTAAGATTGGCTTGGAAAAGATCCACATCTAGCATTACTTTTCTAAATATAGACAGCACACTTCTTCAGAGACACCTAAAAACAACCGTGCACACCAGAAAAACCAACCAGAAACAATATCTTCACTATGACAACTACCACCCAATGAACACAAAGAGATCACTCTCACATAGCCTAGCCGTCAGAGCCAAAATAATTTTCTCCATCAGTGATGACCTTTTGCAATACAATAACAAAAAATTGCAACATGATTTTATGAAGGGAGGCTACCCCAAAATACTAGCGTGTAGTCAAATAGACAGAGATAAAAATATTGGGACCACAGTATCAACAGGAAAAATCATCCCTCTAGTCACCACATACCACCCTGGGCTCCACAAACTCAACAATCTATTGAAAACAGGTTTCCTCGTGCTGCAATTCCCCAACACTGATAAAATATCTTCAAGGGGCCTCCAAAAGTAATCTATAAACAACCAGCCAATCTGTCATTAATTGTGTAAAATTCTGAAAATTGAAAAATGACACCTGAACACGAGAATTGAACCCGTGACCTTTGGCTTAGTACACCAATGCTCTCACCACTGAGCTATCCATGAATCATCCCGTGATCAGGGTCATTCTTCTTTCATATTTTAAGGCAGAGTCTATGATAGACGTGCGGAAATCGTCGGCTTCAAATGTGTTATTTATTAAGATCACGAGCTATCAGATAACGCAGCCAACTTAGACTCGGTAGTTGGCTTATTGCTGCCACTTTTACAATTATTATAACTGTAAGGGATCGCATATTTAAGAATCAAATAGCTAAAGCATTGGCGTACTAACACAAAGGTCCCGGTTTAGATTCCCCTGTTCAGGTCTCATTTTTAAATTTTCAGAATATGATATCTAGATGCGAGTAAATCCTCACTAAAACAAACATAATAGCTTGATTTGATTCTTAAATATGCGATTAAATATGCTATTCTATATAACCTTGATTTTATTTTGATTTCTTTTCAAATATGTGTGGTACAAATAACTTCGGATTCTAATGTGAATGACAACGCCATGCAATAAGCTTAGTAATTGCTCCCGCAAACGTAGTATTTATGACTGTCCTAAATTAAACAATAACTTAAAATTTCAATAAAATTGTGTACAAATAAAAGCTTACACGTATTTCTAATCTTTTAAATATTCATATCTAAACGTTCTACTAGTATTTCAATTCAAACTGCGCACTCCTTTAGGCCTTTAACACTAGCGCCGTAGTTTAAGTTTAAGTGTTGGTATGAAATGAATTACCAGAACCAAATATCTTAGACCTTGACCCAAATTATTATATTAACCGTAGTATTTATGACCGTCCTAAATTAAACAATAACTTCAAATTTCAATAAAATTGTGTACAAATAAAAGCTTACACGTATTTCTAATCTTATAAATATTAGACCTTGACCCAAATTATGATATTAATCGGATCTGTGATCTGTGGTGAACTGTGTCATTGTTGGTATTCCCGACCCGATGACTCTCTTGTTGTTTGATCCATGTGACTGACCCAGTGATCTTTGTTGTTACACCAGCTGTCATATGACTTCAAAATTTTTAGTTATTTTTTAGTTTTAAAAGAAAATTGTGATTTTTCTTGAAGAAATAATGAATTATAAATAAGAAGAATTTCAAGCTAAAATTAATTTTTTTACTAACATAGGCATATTGTGTCCATCAGTAAATAGGTAGATTGTTTTTTGTGTGTATGCACGATGGCTACCTCAAGAAGGCAAAGTGATGACTATTCTGATGTAATTAGAAGTTTACCTTTGAAGCTTAGATTGTCTTATGGCGTGGGGCACATTTTAAATGATATATGTGCGTCAATGTGGTTTACTTACTTGTTAGTTTATTTTCATCTGGTATTACAATTCAATAGTAGCTTATCTGGAACTATATTGCTTGTGGGACAAGTGGCAGACGCCCTCGCAACACCCTTTGTGGGAATTCATTCCGACAAAGACGACGATTTTTGGCTTTGTAGATATGGTCGACGAAAAACTTGGCATCTACTAGGTAAGATATCATACGTACGATTAGCACACACATACTTGAGCTTGCGTTGATAAGGAGGAACGCCCCCCTTACCTAGTTTCTTTGTTTGATTGTAAAAACCCATTACCCTCCTCCAATCAGTGATACTATATTGGTGGGAGCTAATTAGAGGACATTGTTCAAAAATATTTTATCTAAAAGTAGCCTAGTTTTAGGAATATTATGATTTCTTTTGTAAAATTAATTAATAATAATAGGCTACTTAGCATCTCGTCTTACTACCCATTCGGGCTATATGCTTGTATAATTAATCAAGAAATTTAAAGAAGAAAACTAAATTAAAATGAAATATAGTAGAACACACTTCTTTGCATCAGTGTCAGCTCTACCTTGTATAAATTAAACAAACATTAATACTGTATAGGTATTAATATTAAAATCTATGGTAAAATAACCCACGTTGGTGGCTTCAAGTTGTCACTCCTGCAATAGACTAGAATGCCAATGATGGAAAGATAGGGGTTCGAATCCCTGTCAAGTGTACTGAGGTGTTTTTTTTTCCAAATTGTTTTCCTCTCTCCCTCAACACAAGTGTGTAGCCTTCGGCTGAATAATGAAACCTTCCTCATTCTTAATACATTAGTGTAATTAGTAGCCTACATAGGCATATGCATATAACCCGAACAGGTAGTAAGAGACAGTGCCTAAAAATAATACAGCGCAGTAATCACAACTAGCTGTCACAGAAAGAGAAATGTGACACAAAATGGAAGGACAGCATTTCTAATGCCAACTGTGAGAAGTATATAAAATAACTAGTTAGCCTAGATATTAAGAGAATAATACTTTAAATTAAAGTAGGCCTATTAAAAATGCTACTACATAATAAAAATTAGTTAAATAGTATTAAATACTTACATTGACTGTTTTTAATGAATTTTAAAAAAATTGAATAGATGTGGAAAAGATTGAACAGCTTTAAATGTTAAGATTTGAGAGTATAAATATTTAGTAAAAACAATTGTTAATTATACAAATGTTGAAAAAATTAATAGGTAGGCCTATAGTTTCTGTTTTATATATCATCCAACCCCTTCTAAATACCTCTACATATTGCTACACCCATTTAGTTAAATCATATTGCAATAACACAATAATCTCAATTAATAAAACTTAAGTTTGTTTGTTTAACTTCTGTTAACAAGTCTTAAATAAATAAAATAAAATTTGAAATGTCATCTAAACGCTGATTATTTATTTTTCTTGGCACCATCGCTGAATTATTTCAGGTAGGCCTAAGTAAAAACAGGTGAATATACCTAATCTTTGTCGAAAAGGACGTGTCAGGGTAAAAAAGGGTTTTTTGTACCTAACCTAGATCTCAGTCCATTTCAATAGGCCATATAGGGCTTACTGTGGATTCACACGTTCGCTGAAAAACTAGCGCATAACAGAAACATGGTTACGTGACGAGCTCTAAGCCAATCACAAGATTTCTGCCTAATCGGCGTGAGCTGTTCTGCTAAAGTTCAACTCATCTCTACTTTGTCCGCTCAGCCTGAGATGTTCGGCACTGGAGAACCAATCAACTCCCAGAACTAACCATCTGAAATCTTTGCGCCCGCGCATTTGACAACGCATGCGCTCTAGAGCTAGAATCAAACAGACAGCTTTGTTGGCCGTTGTGAGGAGATTTGTAATGTAAAGTGTGCTTATCGATGTATTTAATTGTGTCATGACACAGAATTATAGTTTGAAAACATCGATTGGGAGAATTATATAAAATAATATATGTTTATCCACTAGAAAATAAAATATATTGATAATCAGCTGTTTTAAGTTTGCATTGTAATGCATTATGGGTCAACATACAGCGTGTGTATTACTGTGATACTCAAATAAGATTTTGTTCACTATTTTCAGCGAACGTGTGAATCAATCCTTACTAAAGTCATAATTTACTTAAGATTGAATGGGAAAGGGCCTTATTGGCCAGCCAAAGTGGATAAAATATTGCTCTAGTAGCTAGGCTCCATTTAGTTTAATTTTCTACACATATAAGTTTCATCGGTTCTTGAATATTTTTCATGGACATGGTGGCTTTTGAACACAAACTTTTTTTTAAATAAAATCGTGCCGGTCAAATTCTGTGCCACTTGCGACAAATATTAAACAAGGGTTGAGATTAATGTGTAGCAAATCAAACAAAATGTTTTTAACTATAGCAATAATTGATTTACTGGAGCAATAAAAAATTTCTTTTATTAAAACTATCAAACTACTGCTCTTAGAGTTTCTTCACCATATCTTTTTACCTGAATGACAGTTGAAAAATCATATGTTTAGGTTTTGGGCTGCCAACACTTGTAAAAGATTACTGTTTTGTTATAAATGATAAGCTTTTAAGTTACATACATGTTAAGTTTGTACATTAGTTATAATGTAAAATATAAGTTTTCTCACACTACGTTATTTCATTACTTTAAATAATTTATTTTTATCCAATCTAAAATAATATTTCAAACATAATTGCAGTAAAATTACTAATAATGCTTCATTTTGGAATGTTATTGATTATGTTATACAGCCTAGAGCATACACTAATACTTTTTAATACAGGCATCACATTTACTTGGAAAAGAGAAAATACTTGTACCTTTTTAATACATAATTTTTATTATTATTTTATCAAATTTCAAAATATTTAACTGAATAAAATATTTTTATCAACTTCTTGGGTGCATCATTGTAAAGAAATTGTTTGTGTCATGCGCAATCACATGGTTTAAGTGTGTCAGTTGCCATTTTGAAGCTATATTCGTTAGACCTTTCGTGAAAGTGCTATGAATAGAAACAAATTTAATTGAAATAAAACGTTAAATAAGCTTTGTGCCCGACCTCAAATAAATATAAATAATATTGGCCAAATTTACTGTGGTTAACTATCACATTCATACACTAACAAATGTTTTCACTACGGTTATCCAAAGTGAAAGATGTCAGCTGTTGGCGTAGGGATGCATTAGGGACTATTTCTAGTAGCTTTTTGAGCTGTCATCCAAGTAAACTCAGGCTGTGAATGTACTATAACTCGTGCTCTTTTCCTCTCCACCTCATATTGCGCTTGAATAAATGAAACTTTCCAACTTTCTCTATTGTCTCTAAACATTTATATACGGTACCTATAACCTTAAAATACTACCGGAACTTTTGCCTGAGCTGGGAATTCTATTGTTATTTTTTTATCACCTTGTCCTATTACCTGTTCAAGCTCTACACACATATGAGGAACAAAGCATTTTAAAGGTAATCTGCCAACATTGGCTTGGAAGGAGAGTAGGAAACCATTTAGGGGGGGGGAAAATACACCTTTTTAGTAGACCCACCCGATTGAGATTTGAACCTTGATCACACCTTCTTCAACTAGCCAGTCAGACAGGAGAATGGCGCTTTAGAGCATTCGGCCACTGAAGCGAGTGGAAATGCTATTAATGTACCCGTCAATCAAGCAGTAAAAGACAGCATTGATGATTTAATATACTTGTCCGGTCAATCTTGCATGCTTTAATTCTTTAACATGATAACCCGCCTCGGTGGCGTAGTTGGCTAACGCGCTAGTCGTGTTGAGCTTGACCGCCGAGGACGGGGAAATCGAGGTTCGAATCTCGGTCGGGTGAACTGGGGGTGGTTTTTCCTAAATGGTTTTCCACTTTCCCTCCACGCAAATGTGGGTTCACTTCCTCTAAATTCAACCCTCCCAATTCCTAATCCACTAGCGTAATTAGTACTTAAGCGTATAACCCGAATGGGTAGTAAGACGCGGTGCTAAATATATATATATATATTTAACATGATATTTTGTTTTTCCCAGAGGTCCTGTCTGCAAACCACCTTTATCATGGTTTATATTTTCTTCACATGATTCTCTCTGCTATAAAAATGGACCAGACTCCAGCCTTATACTTGTGTGACTACTCCCTATGTCATTGCGCCTCATCACCTCCAAGGACCTCTACCTCGCAAACTTGCTTTCCGCCCACAATACTGCAAGGATTTCTCTCACCCCTCATAGTTCCTTTATAATCTCTGAGGGGATAAAGGCTGTGTAGTACTATATCAAATATCCTATATCGGTGGTCTGGTACCAGTATATTATTGTTGGCGTTTATAAGCGAGTCAACACAAATTGGTCATTAGCTCCTTGGTACCAGTAGGCTATAATTTACAAATAAATGTGTGTTTAAATATGATGGTGTGTGCTTATTTTTTTTCTCTCTTCCCTATTTAGTTGTACTTTATTCGTTTATTTAAATTTTAAAATGTCCATAAATGTGCTCCATTTTGTTAAGATACTTGTGTTTATGTTTAAATCATTTATTTAAATAGAAACATTAGAATTTTTTTGGGGGTTATTGTCTAAGAAAAGGCATTGGCCTTAACTTCACCCAAATAAATACATTATTTTTGTTTGTTTTTTAAGTCCATGAATACTCAAACAAAGATTTCACTACAAATATGTCGAACTGTGAAGATTATGTAAGGTGTGTTAGATTCAAATGTCAATTTTTTTTTGCAGGTACACTCTGCGTTCTAGGAAGCTTTCCGTTTATCTTCTCCCCGTGTTTAAACTGTGAACATAGTCATCATATAGCGCAACTAGTGTATTACTCGGCGTTCGTCATCATATTCCAGTTCGGCTGGGCCTCCGTTCAAATATCTCATCTTTCATTAATACCAGATCTCACGCCGAGTGAACACGAGAGAACTGGTCTTATATCCATTAGGTAAGTAACACAACAGGCACCCCCCGCCCCCCCCCTTTTTTTTTTACAGAAAATGCCCTTAAGACCTGCTTTGGTGACCGCATGGTCTGAGGCATCACACTCGCAATTGACTATACTGTCAATGACAGGGAGATTGGCGCCCGAATCCCTGTCAGGTGTAAAGAGTTATTTTCCCTAAATGATTTTCCAATTTCCCTCCACACAAATGTAGGTACATATCATCTAAATCCAACCTTTATCATCTCTAACTTTTTAGTGTAATTATTACATATCCATATAAACTGAATAGGTAGTAGTAAGACGCAGTGCTGAAAATAAAAATGCTCGTTATAAATAGACTTCGGATTTAAATTCACGGAAAACTAGCAATATACGCATTCACTTATGCACTTAAAACTAAAGAAATAGGCCGGTGTAAGGAAAACGGGAAAATATTCACGGTAAAAAATACAAGAATTACAAATAAAATGATATCATAGAATTGTTTATTACAATAGTTCACTGAACTTGTTCCAATAACAATAGCCAACTAACTTTTTCTTAAGATATTTAGGGGTGAATCGGTTTGTTGTAACTTAACTTAAAATGTTCTTTGGAAATCTCCTCGCTACATCACACGTAGTGATGGAACACTACTTGAACCTGGTCATTCTAAACAACTTTTGTCACTTCCTATGAATATTCCCCGTTAATAACTCTTCTTATTCTTTCTAAAACACTAAGTTCGGCATTCCCTTTCTTCATATTGTAAAATGTATTCACCATTGCTCTCTCGTCTGTACTCAGCACAGTTATATTTGATTAGTTGTTGGAACATCTCCAAATATTCCAATAAATGGTAAATGTTCCGTTTCAAGCTTGGTGGTGGTATCAGGAAGTGTTTCGAAGGGGGTCTTTATGAATACATGCTCACTTTACAACTCCTTCTCACAAGTACTGGTTGGAGATTTGATTCTGACTTAATCTTCATGTAGTAAACTCGAGGTATACGGCCACCCAATCACAGCAATTCTCCCTTCTCCTCCTGTCTCCATTGCCTCTCTCGAATTCTGTCTTCAGACATAGCGGTAAGAGTTGGACAGCTCGCCTAGTGACCTTTGTTGACCTTTGCACTTCCTTCCTGAATCACTGTATAGGGCGTAACAATTTTATTTTACACATTCCTTTTGATAATTTAATGGAGATAATCAGATCTATTTCAACATAATATTAATATAATAATAAATTATTATTATTATTATTATTATTATTATTATTATTATTATTATTATTATTATTAATATAAGCCATATACGCATTCACTTATGCACTAAAAATTAAAGAAATAGACTGGTGGAAGGAAAACGGGAAAATATGCACTGTAAAAAATACAAAAATTACAAATAAAATGATATCATAGAATTACTTGTTACAACAGTTCACTGAACTTGTTCCGATAACAATAGTCAGCTAACTTTTTCATAAGATATTTTTAGGGGTGAATCGGTTCCGGTCATAACTTAACTTAAAATGTTCTTTGGAAATCTCCTCGCTACATCACACGTAGTGATGGAACACTACTCGAACCTGGTCATTCTGAACAACTTTTGTCACTTCCTATGCATAATCTCTGTTAAGAACTATTCTTATTCTTTCTAAAATACTAATTTCGAAATTCCCTTTCTTCATATTGTAAAAATGTATTCACTATTGCTCTCTCATCTGTACTCTGCACAGTTATATTTGATTAGTGTTTGGAACATCTCCAAATATTCCAATAAATGATAAATGTTGCGTTTCAATTTTGGTGGTGGTATCAGGAAGTGTTTCGAAGGGGGTCTTTATGAATACATGCTCACTTTACAACTCCTTCTCACAAGCACTGGTTGGAGATTCGATTCTGACTTAATCTTCATGTAGTAAACTCGAGGTATACAGCCACCCAATCACAGCAATTCTCCCTTCTCCTCCTGTCTTTTCATTGCCTCTCTCGAATTCTGTCTGCAGGCATAGCGGTAAGAGTTGGACAGCTCGCCTAGTGACCATTATTGACCTTTGCGCTTCCTTCCTGAATCACTGTATAGGGCGTAACAATTTTATTTTACACATTCCTTTTGATCATTTAATGGAGATAATCGGATCTAGTTCAACGTAATAATATTAATATAATATTTAACAATAATGTATTTAATTTACATTATATTTAGCAGTAAATATATCTATGTGGTGAAACATCCTTATGTCTTTTTTTATCGGCCACCCAGGTAAAATCTTCTCGAAGAACAAGGGGAGGAGGAACTAGGAATGATTGTATCACGTTATTCGGACATTCTAGAAACAAAGTCTTTGTCAAACCGGAGATGAGGACACTCACATAATAGTCACCGAGCAGTTAGAACCTGCGTTCGTCGAGAGAAAATATATTCTAATCACATTTTAATCATTCCTAAGAAGTGATATAGCAGCGCATGTGATACCAGTTAACATATTAACTATGTTCAGTACAGCAGTAGTGCTGAGTAAACACTTTATTAAATTTGCTTAAGTGGTTTCAATTATAAACTGATAAAAAATCTCCAAAATGAACTATCCCCGCTTGTATTGAGTGCATGTCAAGAAACTATTGCTATTACAAAAGTGTTGCCCTCCACGAGGCATGAACCGCGAACCTTAAAACTACAAATATGACGGCCAATGTGAACTATGAACATTAGGCTACATTACAAGGGTCAGTTGCAAATAACCTTCATAAATGGAGTTAAGTTACTTAATCTGTTTTGGGTTCTAAATTGTTTCCGAGAATTGAGTAAATGTTATTTTAAATACTCAAAGTTTCTTATTTGTGGATTTATATGCATGTTTGTCAAAACACGTATTAATATTTGAAATGCAACAAAACTGGGTAGTTTTGTTAAGGCCCTTGGCCCTGTTGAGTGCAAGTATAAAACCTATTTTTTGGGGTGGTCGGCAGAAGGGTGAAAGCCGTGGCGTGGCTTCACAACCGACCAAAGTATCTTTCCACGCCAACAAGAACAAATGGATCACGGAAACGGTAGATGGCGCTAGCTACCGGACAGGTCTTACGGAAAAATCATACGTTTGGAAATATCAGTTTTCTCAAGAACGAGTGAAATTTTAATGTTAATATTTTCAACACCCCTTCTAAGATAATGTATCTATGTTTATTAATTGTTACATTTTCTTGTTTTTTGTTATAAAGCCGGCAGTTTTCTTTTGAAAAATGTCAATTTTCATTTATATTTGATCATTGTTAAAATTATAGAGGAGGTGAGTATATACAAAGTATAACTTAATGAAAAGGGCCAATCACCTTAAAGAAGTTGTGTAAAATATATTTCTGTAAAGCTGTCATATCGATATCAGCAAAGGAAAAAAAATAATGCATCAATGCAAAATCTGTACGTTCCGCATACATACATACTCTGTTCGTGATCCCCTGTATGTAGAACTGTATATTATATAAGTAATTTATAGTTGTTTTAGGCATTCATATTTCATAATATTAGTGGGTTTTTTAAATTCACGGATACCCAAACATAATTCCACCACATAGCTGTCGGACCGACAAGATAATGCAAGTTGTTACTGGAGTGGTGGTAACTGATAGTAAACAGAATATTTTAATTGCAAAAATTGTTTGAAAGTCTATTCACTTAAGTGAAAATGATAACCTGGGTACAGGAATCAAACCTTAAGAGCTTTAGATTTGCCTGCCAATGTTCTACCGCAGCCATCGAATAAAATACGGCTCTGGATAAGAAACCAACCAAGATGGCTCAGTGATAAAGCATTGGCGCGTAAAGTCAAATCTCCTGGGTTCGATTCTTGTATCTAGATTGTTATTTTTTATGTTATTGTATTTTATTCGGCCAGCGGGTTTGTTAGGCTGACCACATGATACCCTTTCTCCGCATAAGTTGGCACTATTTTTGCCAGCGGATACTTGGTCGGTATGGCTTGATTACAGGTTGTCATTGGCAAGGCCTGGACTTTGATGACCTAAAAATT
>CABFWB010006317.1:18110-30282 GCA_902151455.1 Timema bartmani
TCACAATCCCTCTCCACCGCAGTTACAGTGTCACCAGGAATGTGTATTTTACAACTAAACAAGCAAAGAAGATACAAAGTTCATGGCATGCATTGTCTTCTCATTCCGACAATTGTGGGTTGAAAAATATTTATGTTTTAGTATTCATGCAACTATTAAATATCTATAGTATTTTAAAATATACTTGTTAAATATAAATACCTTAAAATGACTCACAAATTCCTACAAATGAACAAAAAAGTTACAAACCAAGAAAAGAAAATATGACCTTAAATTCCAAAATGACAAAAAATGGCCCTAAAATTACCTATAAAATATATTTTCCTACAACCAGGGTATCACGAGTGATGCTTATGTACAGGGGCACACCCACGGGGGGAGCTTTGGAGGCTGAAGCCCTCCCTCCCCCCCAGCTGAAGGCTCTCCCCCAGAAATTAAGGATATTACAAAAATAAAATTAGCACTATGCTCCGTCAATTAATCAATTATATTTTATTTAATGTTATTTTGTATAAAAGAGATTGAATTTGTGCAGTGATTAGGGCTTTTCAATGGAATACTATTTTCAGTAGATTTTTAATTTTACTGTAAATTTGCACAAAAATGAAAACTGTACTTGTGATATCATAATATTTTGTAGAAATGGTTAAAGTATTTTACTCTTTGTACAAAGAGTTTTTAAATGGGTACAGTAATTGAAATTATTATGTTAGAGCAATTATGTAAACATTATTGTATCAGTAAGAGGGGAAGGGACAGTTGATATTATTATATGCCCCCACCCCCACCAACTGCAAATCCTGGGTGTGAAGAAGAATGTGTAAACACAGAACTGTTAACCAGTGGCGTACACAGTGACAGAGGGTAGGCCGAGGATACAATTTGGTACAAATTAGCTCAAATATTACCATTTGAATCCTTTGAAATAAAAATTTTTCTTGGGGGAAAAACCCCCACTTTTTAGGGGGCATCGCTGATTCTCTATGGATGAGCATTATATGTGATGAATCAAAAAACAAATATCTTGTCATCACAAACCACACCCTGGTCATCGCGAATCAGGTTGTGGTACATATGAATTAAAAATATATGATATTTAACTATCCATCCAAGGTTTTCAGTTAACTTTAGTTAATGTAGGCCTAGGATAGCAGTAGCATTTACAGACACTTTTCCAGCAGGGGTTGAGAAGGGGGGGACAAAATTTTAGTAGAGATACTAAAAGTATATAAATTGCAAAGAGCAAGGTTTTGTTTCATCCCAGGGTGTCTTCTGGGTCACAAAAGTCACTAATTGCAAAAAAGAAAAAAAGGTCATCAAAGTCCCTGAAAAGTCACAAATTTTTAATATTTTCGTCATAAAGTCACGAAAATACTTTTGTTTGCATTTTCACGTTTATCATAACAATGCAAACGCATCAAAAGTCACACCACCCACTACCCATGATGCCATTTGCTAGCCGCAAGCTGCCTGATTGTTTGTATCGTGATGCCAAAGACAAGGTTAACATTCACCATCTAGTTAAAGTTTAATGTTGCGTGTGAATGCATTATGCCTATATATGCATTATACAAAGATTGACCATTTATCGAAGGATTTTTGTGGTCAAAAAAGGTCACCAAAAGTCACTAATTTTTGTTTCTCCAACTCATTAGACAACCCCCCCATCCTGAATGCAAGTAGTAGACTTATAAACATAAAATGTCATACATTTAAAATAAAAAAATAAAATTTCATTCTATTCATAGATCTATAAATAATTTCATATAAATATGACCTTAAATTTGGGAATTTGATGACATTATTTAATAATCCCCTATCTTATTCATTACATTATACATTGATTCAATAAGCTTAGGTAATTTTTTTATGAAGGAAGATCAATCAGAGTAAATACATGGATAAATTATTATTTTACTGATGTAAAATAAACATTTTTTAAATGATCTAATTATTTACAAACTTATAATTTGAACTTATTCCACAGCATTAGGCTACATAAAAACATTGTCTACTAAAATAGAAACTGAAGGTTTGTTTTTATAATCATCACCAAATTGATTTATAACTGTCTACAAAACCAGCTTAGTTTGAAGAAAAAAAAACTGCTTGACAAACTAGACGATTAAAAAGTGTTGGCAATATTTTCTTTAAAAGAAAACATTTCATGTATAAAATTAAATTGGAAATTCTGGGAGAGGGTGGGGGGCAAGTGTCCCCCTTTACCTGTTACTGCGGGTGCCTATGCCAGTAATCTATATTTTAAAAAACCATTGTTTTACTTTTTTTGTTAAAACTTTATATATATATATATATATATTTCATTTTGAGGGTGTATTTGCATGCATCTATAATGTATTTCGTTTATGAACATCCAAATTCTAATCGTAATTTTTTTAAATATTTATACAGAATACAAAAAAAAGATATTTGAGAAGGAGGAGGACTGAAATTTGTGTAATTTTACAAGTAAAAGTAGACAAGGTGTTTCCAGTTTTAAGTGCAATTTTGTGAAATTTCACATTAAAATAATTATCTTTCCCTTCAAGTGTTGGCATCTCTGTGTTGCTTTTGTTTTCGTCTTTATCGTGTTGTTGACATGGCTTGTTCAGGTACAGTTTCACGGTGTGTTCGAACGTCCTGGTGTATCTTGTCACGTGGGGCGTGCTTCACGTCACAAGTGATGTGCAAGATGCGCAGATTGGACCTAAGGATGCGTACAAGTTTAAAGTAATTTCTTTGTATTATTTTATTTTGTGTGCACCACGTATTACTACCCACTCGGTCTATTCACATTTATACACAAGTAAAATAGGTATGAGAAAGTTAGAATTTTAAGTAAATGTACCTGCATTTTTGTAGAGGAGGGATGGAAAACTGGACCTGAAAAAGATGGGTGTAATGAGGTGGATTGAATGAAACTAGCTCAAGATAGGGTGTAATGAGGTGAATTGGATGGAGCTAGCTCAAGATAGAGATAGGTTGTAATTAGGTGGACTGGATAGAACTAGCTCAAGATAGAGATAGGGTGTAATGAGGTGGACTGGATAGAACTAGCTCAAGATAGAGATAGGGTGTAATGAGGTGGACTGGATAGAACTAGCTCAAGATAGAGATAGGGTGTAATGAGGTGGACTGGATAGAACTAGCTCAAGATAGAGATAGGGTGTAATGAGGTGCATATATATATATATATATATATATATAGATAGATAGAGATAGGGTGTAATGAGGTGCATATATATATATATATATATATATATATACACATACATACACACACACTTACGGCACACTAAGTTCAAAATGTTTAAGGACCAACATCTGTCCTAGTTGTACTTGGAACAGATAGCAGACAAAGGAATATACAACTTGTGCTTTCCACTGTCATTAATATATACTACTTCCAAAGCCTATTGGCACTTGGAACAAACTTAAACTATGAAGCATAGCACATAGAACAAGACTCCCTCAATAAACACTTTGCTTGCTTCAGTGACCAAATGGTCTAAGGCGTCACTATCATGTTAGACTGGCCTGATGATGACGGTGAGATCAGGGTTTGAATACTGGTCAGGTATACTGAGGATGGTTTTTCTTAAATGGTTTCCCACTCGCCTTCCACGCAAATGCGGGTAGATCACCTCTAAAATGCTTCCTTCCTCATCCCTACTCTTTTAGAATAATTATCTATGCCTATAACCTGGACAGGTAGTAAGATGCTGTAATAAAAAAACACATTTTCAGAAAATGGCACTTTGAATGTTTAATATTTGCACACTTCAAATGCATTCATACATTTGGTTAAGTGTTAAATTAATGTTTGGGAGCCGATTTTTGGGTTTATTCTATAATTATGTTAGGCTCATCCACCATTAATCATTATCTTAACTCTAAATCATATTCCTATCATAAATTTGAAAATTATTTATTTATTTTAAATTTAAAAGTGAACAGTTTTTGTATCCTCAAATCTCAAATATTCTTCAAGATTCAAAGAATTAATCCTCTAATTCATATTGTTTCCCTTCTAGCACATTGTGTGGATTGGACTGAGCCTCGGCGCCGTCACATCGTTGGTGTTTCATCTTTTTGTGAAAGAGGCCCCCTTGGAAGATGGGGCGCACTCGCCTGTGGTG
This sequence comes from Timema bartmani, assembly GCA_902151455.1. Taxonomy (NCBI): domain Eukaryota; kingdom Metazoa; phylum Arthropoda; class Insecta; order Phasmatodea; family Timematidae; genus Timema; species Timema bartmani. The sequence goes on from CABFWB010006317.1 coordinate 22,250, forward strand.
GGCCAGGACAAAAGGACGACGAGTCGGGTATTGAGGGACCACCGGCTATACCAGGTGGCAGCACTGTACATGGCGACCAGGCTGTTCAGCAACTTGGCCCAGGTCAGCATCCCCACAAGGTCAACAAGGGTGTCCATAGATATGAAAAACGGGGAAATGTTGGGGAATTTATTTGGTCATGAAAAAGTCGGGGAATTTTTATGTATTCACTAAAAAAAATACCCGACTTTAACTTACACTGGTCTCAGAATAACATTTTTCTTCCAGTCAATACTCAATGTAAATCTCTTTTAACACAATTGAGTATACTAATCTCAATTCTCAAAGTCACCGTGAGATTTTTGTGTTGTCTTTCAACCCCTATATCGCGTCTTGAGCTAAAGTTGAGGCCTGGCTATGCACACGCGCATGAGCTCAAATACATCACAGGAAGTAGAAACTAAAATTGAATGTATCTCACAACAATTTCAAACTATGCTGGTTTAAGGTAGTCTTTTAATGTCTCAATATGATCTTACTACACCAGGGGTTGACAACTAGTCGATCGTGATCAACCTGTTGATTTCGTGGTGATTTTCAGTCAATTGCCTGAGAAAACTACAATGTTATTAAAAGTTTATCTTTCTTTCATCTAGGCTCGCAAATACATCAAGTACTTTCAAATAATATTAACGACCAAAATAACTTTGATCACTATATTTTCTCTTGAATGGTGGGGACGTAATTATTTGAGGAATGGTTGAATTTTATGGATGAATATAAATTTATAGACAAAAAAAAAGCAAAATCAAAGGGGAGAAAGGATGTATAATTGCGGTAACTTTGATAAGCTTGTAAGTCAATCGGAGCCCATAAATGTGGCCGACCCCCGCACTACACACTACCCTATTGCTTTAGGCCGAAATCCTTTTACCCCTTCATAGAGTGACACAATTTCAGAATGTGTGTGTGTCCAAAATATATTATTACACTAAGCTGCAATTTTAATAAAATTATGTTTTTAATATACATAATACTTATATGTATGTATATATAAGTTGTTGGAAAACCTGTAAAAGTCGAGAAATTTTAAAATATAGTACAACCTTGTTAACTCAATGACGGAGAGATTTTTTAATAATAAACAAACTGCCCACTATCTTATGAAATACCTATATACCAGAATATAATATGACTCCTAAAAATGTTCTCTCTCATTAGGAAAAAGCACATATTATTCCTAACAATTCACATCAAGTTTATCATTTAGGAATGAAATTGCTGTGGGCCTATAATAATCAACATGTTGTAGGGATGAATATATTTTATTAAAATAATAATATCACACTTGTATTAGAATCCTATTCATTATTTGAAACCAAGAGTGGGTTTTCCAGGAATTTAACTTGGAACCCATAGCTCAGTAGGTACATGCTATTGACAGAGCTAATGCCTCTGTGGTCATTGTTCCTGGCTACAGAACCAGAGGTTCTTGGTTCAATCCCCGGTGCTTCCATATTTTCCGTGAAGCAGTGGGCGGGGAACGGGGACAACTCGTCCTTAGGAGGACAAATAAACAGGTACTTGAATGAAAAAGTAGCGGCTCCGGTTTAGGAAACTTAAGATTAACGGCCGGAGGGCTCATTGTTCGGACCACATGACACCTTATATATGCAGAAGTTGTCAATATCTTCGCCAACAGATGGGAGCCGCTTGGTTGATATGGCTTGATTGGGGACCGACATCATTGAGTTTAAAAAAATAATTAATTAACAAGCTATGTTTCCAAACATTACAATCCGACACCTTAGCTCAGTCGGTATTTTGTCTGTCTACTGAGCTAAGGGTCCCGGCTTCGATTCCCGGTAGGGCTGAACAATTTATTATTGATGAAACGTGGGTTTACCCTTTCACGGTGATAAATTAACAGCTGAGGACTGGATGTTGTGCCTGTCCTAGTCTCAAGTTAAAGTGTAAGGTATATGAAGCTACGACAGGCCTAGCAAGCCGCGAGTGGAAAATAAATCCCTTGAATAAAAAACTGACCACAGGCTGGAAACAGTCATTGGTGTAAGAACTATAAAAGTTACAGAAAATCACTTTAAAGTATGGACTAATGTGTTTGCTGTAGTTGCCAATGATGTTGAATGTTTGTTAAAGGTGTACATTCCACTGTACCTGCACGAATCTCTGGGGCTGGGGGCTGAAAGTCTCGCCATCGTCCCTCTGGTAATGTTCCTCGCCAGTTTCGGGATGTCTCTAGTCACCAAAATACTCAACAGGAAAGCAGGCAGGAAGGTGGGTATTTTTTATTTATTTTCGTCACCACTTCTTCTCACTACCTGTTCGGGCTGTACGCAAATGTACTAATCACGCTAATTTGTTTGGGATAAGGAAGGTTGACTTTAGAGGAAGTGTACTCATATTTGTGTGACGGAAGAGCGGAAAACCATTTTGGAAAATATATCCTAAGTATATCTGATCGGGATTTGAACCCAGTTCTGCATATCATTTACAGTCTAATTTATGGCGAGAGTGAAACCTTAGACCATTCGACCACATCGAAAAAGGTAAGGTGAGTATTGTCAACTTATCAGGAATAAAATATTCTCACCTTCGGTGAGGTCTAGAGAAACAAACTACAACTCTAGGTTGGCCCTCTCCTAGATGGCCCTAGGGAAAGTATCCTAGACCTGGAGGCCCAAGGCCATGGGATCCATATTTGATCTTCGGTGGATCTAAAATAACCGAGTTATTGTGTTTTAGTTACCCTGATTATATATAAACTAGATTCCGATCCTCTGTTTCAATTAATATCAACCCTTTTCATCATATTTCCCAAGTTAACATATAGTTGGGGAAAAAAATCCCTGGACACGGACATTGAAGCTGTGTGCCAATGCTATAACCTGGATGGTTCAGAACATTGGCACGATGATCGAAAAGTTCCCAAGTTTGATTTCTGTGTCCAGCTATTATTTTTCACCATACACTTAAATACATTTCTGTGAGTTGCAGCAAATCCATACCTCAATTTCATAAATTCCTATACTTACTTACTCACTCTTTGGCATTAGGAACTCAAAAGTTAATTGCCACACTCGCAATATGTTGTTTAAGTTTTTGTTATTATGTACCTGCCTCGGTGACTGCATGATCTAAGGTGTCACACTCTCAATAGACTAGACTACCAATAGCAGGGAGATAAAGGTTCAAATCTCAGTTGTGTGTACTGAGGGTGGTTTAACCTAAACGGTTCTTTACTCTCCCTGCACACAAATGTGGGTACACTTTGTCTAAATACTACTTTCCTCATCCCTAATTCATTAGTGTAATTGGTATATATGTGTATAGCCTGAACAGGTAGTAAGACGCAGTGCTAAAGAAAAATAATGTTTTCAAGCCATTTCTCGATTTAACTTGGTATTTACTCGTATCAGTGGACAAACATATAAAATGTCAGGATCATTTAGTCTGGTTTTTTCGGAGATGAATAGGTCGGGGTTTGTATCCTAGTGAAATGCACAGAGGCTGGTTTTTTCCCTAAATTAACTCTCTCTCTACCTCCATGCAAATTTGGGAACATTTCCTACAAATCATACCTTCCTATTACCTGGCCTAGAAGTGTATATTCGAGATGGGTAGTAGGGTGGTAATAGAGGGGTAGTATATGGGTAGTAGGGTGGTAGTAGATGGGTAGTTAATTAATTAATTTTAGCACCGCGTCTTACTACCCGGTCGGGTTATACGCTTAAGTACTAATTACGCTAATGGATTAGGAATTGGGAAGGTTGAATTTAGAGGAAGTGAACCCGCATTTGCGTGAAGGGAGAGTGGAAAACCATTTAGGAAAAACCACCCCCAGTTCACCCGACCGAGATTCGAACCTCGATCTCCCCGTCCTCGGCAGTCGGGCTCAACACGACTAGCGCGTTAGCCAACTACGCCACCGAGGCGGGTTAGATGGATAGTAGGGTGGTAGTGGATGGGTAGTAGGGTGGTAGTAGAGGGGTAAAAGGGTGGTAGTAGAGGGTAGTAGGGTGGGAGTATATGGGTGGGAGAATAAACAACTTTACATCCAAAAACTACACATTTGGTCATTTGGTATTCAAATTATAAAATAAGATCCCTGGAAGGTATGATATGAGATACCTCTTGACAAAAGTTGTAGGCTCTTTCTCGCTTGCTCATAAAAATTTGGTGCAGAAAGCAATGAGAAACCAAAGCACTTTAAGCACCTCCCTAATACATGTGACACTAATGAACCAAATTTCTGATGAACCATTTTATTTCATCTTAATCGTTCCTTTTTAGATGTTCTTATCTATGTGCCTCATTTTTTTAAATTTTATTTTTTTGTATTGTTTTATGGTTTTCTCTTTAATGAAGTCGTGTTACATGTTTCACAATCCTTCCTGACGAGTCCCGATAAAATGAAAACACTGTTGAAGTATTGGGTGGTAGCAATCAATTTTCTTGAAGAGGTAGCCATTACCTCTTTGTCCAATGGCAGCAATGTAAATTAAGAGATATAACCAATATTTGTCAAACTATTAGAAGTTTAACTCACGTATGCTTGTATTTGGTTTCAGTTTTCTTATGTTTTTGGATGTGTATTTGGTGTATCAGCCTCTATTTGGGTGTATCTCGGAAGTGGAAGTAGGTACACTGGCTACGAGATCTATGCTGTGGCCATTTTGTTTGGTAAGATTTTATTTGAAACATATTATACTAGAGATAATTTGGATAAAAACATATATTTTATATCATATGTGTTTCGTGTGTAGTATATTCACATGCAGTGATATCTTCTTTAACGGACACCTTTGAGAAGCAGTTTGTTTTTATAACAGTTTAAATTTATCCAGTAAAATAATACGGACACTAACAGTGAAACAACTTTCCAATAAAAGAAACAAACACTTCTAAAGACACACACTTATTATGCATAGTAATATCTTGACAGGGGACAGATCATTGAAAAAAAAATCCATTTATGATAGTTGACTGTAGGAATGTCAGGAAAGTCATTGTTTGCTAAAAGAGATTTCACTGTATTAGTCTTTCTGTGGATCTGACACCTTAGCTCAGTCGGTAGCATGTCTTCTTACTTAGTTAAGTATCCCAACCTGGAAAACAGGGATAAGTCTGCGAATTTGCTTAGTCATGGAAAAGTCAGGAAATTTGATCAAATTTTTGAAATTTTCACATAGTCACTAAAATAAAAGGCCTACGCTACTTTCATTTACAATAATTAACTGTCAAAAAAAATTCTCCGCCGCGAATTTCTTCTAGTACATTTGTCCATCTTGAATATACTAATCTCAATTCTCAAAGTCAACCTTTCCACCCCACCCCTCTATCGTGTCTCGACCCAAAGTTGAGTCATTAGTTAATTAGCTCGTGTAAGGCGATCTTTTAATGTCTGAACATGATCTAACTCAAAGTTAACTTGGAACACATGACCCATTGCTTTAGGCTGACATCCTTTAACACCTTCATAGAGTGTTACAATTTCAAAATGTGTGTGTCTAAAAATATTATTACATTAAGTTGAGATCTTAATACAATAATGTTAAAATATAGTGACTGGAAAAGTTGGAAATAGGCTCTGTAAAACCTGAAAAAGTAAGGGAATTTTAAAATATAGTTTGGCTGGACACCCTGCCCAGGTTTGAAGCCTGGCATGGTCAAAAAATTTATCATTGGTGAAGTGTGGGTCTAACCCTTCACAGTAATTAATTAATGGCCGGGGGTGTTGTGTCGTTTCTAGATTTAAGTTGGCTTATAAGTTGTGTTCAGATATAATCAGTCGGTTCAGATAGTGCGCGTTAAATACCTATAATATTTTGTTTTTAAGCTTGAAACGCTGAGAATCTTCTTTTCATCATGATCATTCATTTTTGGATCTACCATGGCCAATTGTTTGATATTTGTAACTTAGCACCGAGTCTGCCACTAGCTAGTAATGAATTAACAGTTCATTGACACTGTGGGGTACAATCGTTCACCCTCTCGCATGGTTTTGACATCTAGTTTATTATTAGAAACATAGTCCTCACTTACTGATTCACTTCCAGCACGCTACAGACATAACTTTCCAAATATATTAGGGATGAGCAAGATTCAAAAATTCAAGGAAAAAAATACCTCGATCTTGTCTTGAAAATATTGAAAGCTAAATTGAATCTTGAAAATTCAAGAAATTAAAAAAAATAATTAAATAGCAAATAATGACCCTAAAAAATTAAAAAACCAAACCAGGAATTTATCATTTCTAATATTACCATTAAGACCCAAAAATAGGTTGCATTTTATCCCCAAAAACAGCCTTCGTTAAGAAATGTTTTGTTTATATGTATTGTTTCTTATTATCAAACTTTGACAAACTCTTACACTATAGAACTAAATTAAAAATAATATTAATTGCAACTATCACTATTTTATTAAGTGCATTTAAAATGTGTAGGAGCTATCTTACATGTGTGAATGAACTATAAGATAATCCAAAACACCAGTTAGCTCAAATGTTAAAGAGGAACTTTAGCTCTCTATAAACTATATATTTACTTAAATAAACAAAATTTACATTTTTATATTTTCAAAGGAAGTTTTTCCTTCTCTTTTTGTGCCTTGAATATTTTTTTCATATTCCCATCTCAATATCATCTTGAATTGAAAAAAAATTGTTCTCACACATCCATGATATACATTGTTAATTACCCCCTAATTAAGTTATCATCATCATTAGATAATCAATCTTGCAATTTATTTACCGCAGTTTTTAAAAGTCTCATTGAGGCTTCTATGCTGAAATCTCTTACTGTTGGGCTTCAATTATAAAAGTTAAGAAAAGCCCCTCAGTGGGCATCAATTTGTAATATCCTACAAAGCCCTACGTTAGCTCGTTGGGTGGCAATTGTAGAATCCACAAAAACGACTTATAATCTTGACATCTATTCCTGGCGAGCTCATTTTCCCTGCTCGACGCGATTATCATATAAGGAAATTTCCAGTTATACAATAAATATGCCTTAATCACTTTTATATTAATTTATTGTTAGAGAGTATTCTTTTATATGTATTGCTATAATAATTAACAATCGCAGCTTGTACAATCAACCCATCTCTATGCTAATCAATGTACACTATGACATGGTTAATGAAATATGCGACGACAAGCAGCACACGTATTGTCGTCACCCCGATCACTGCGCATCTCTTTCTGGTGTAACAATGAGTTTGTTTCTCCCTCATGTTTTTAAAAAAAAATTCTGATGACTTTAACAATTGCACCAGAGTGGACTGACAATCTCGACCTATCACATGAGAGTAGTTTGAATCATGGCTTTCTGGTTGGCTGGACAGTGCAACCACTCCGTACTAAGGAAAAGGTATATTTCTCTTAGAATGAAAACTCGGTGTTAGATCAGCTCTTTTCGTTTTGGTTTCATCTTCCAACACACCCAGTAAGCACATTTAAATTAAAATAAATGTACTGACTTCCAAACTGCCTGAAGAGCCTAAATATTATAAAATGTAAATAAATAATTAAAAATAATATTATAAAATAAAGATAATTCTCAAATTTAAATATAAGATGCAATTAAAATATTAAAACTGCAGTCTCATCCTTCCATTTTGAAACAACATAGGGTTTTACAAGCTGGGGCATTACAAGTTCTCCACATTTGCTTATTTTGGGCAAAGTTTGTACAAGAATTCTGCAGGTTCTTGGATTGTAATGTCCACATCGCAGTGCTATGGCTGTTATAATGGTGCCACTCACGCCCATACTGCGATGTTTATAAAAATAAGAATAGGGTCGTGTTGAATGTTGGTTCATCCTAATGTCTGTGGACTTCACAAAATCATGACTATGTCCGCAACTTTGACTTGCTTGTTTTAGTGCCTGAAAAGTTACCTATTATCTATCATTGTGATCTTGAAAATGATAAAATATTAAACAGAGATGTAGCCACTGTTTCATTTAGAATCTAAGACGATTTGAATATTATAAAATATTTTGGAAGCTGAATCTAAAAAAAAAAAAG
>CABFWB010006318.1:0-34608 GCA_902151455.1 Timema bartmani
GTATGTATGTATGTATGTATGTATGTATGTATGTATGTATGTTTGTATGTATTTATGTATGTATATATGTATGTATGAATATATGTATGTTTGTATATATGTATGAATGTATGTATTTATGTATGTATGTATTTATGTATTTATGTATGTCTATGTATTTATATATGTATGTATTTATGTATGTATGTATTTATGTATGTATGTAAGTATGTATGTAAGTATGTATGTATGTATATATGTATGAATGTATGTATTTATGTATGTATGTATATATTTATGTATATATCTATGTATGTATTTATGTATTTATTTATCTATGTATGTATGTATGTATGTATGAATGTATGTATATATGTATGAATGTATGTATTTATGTATGTATGTATATATTTATGTATATTTTTATGTATGTATTTATATATTTATTTATGTATATATGTATGTATTTATGTATGTATGTATGTATGTATGTATGTATTTATGTATGTATGTATTTATATATGTATATATGTATGTATGCCGTAATATATAAAAGTGATTAATTTAAAATGTGTTAATTATATATAGAACTCATTTACTACCTTTTAAATATCTTTAAGATGCCAGGGTTATTTCTTGTGTCGAAGTAGGGTTATTTGTCTCTATTTAACCTCGAACATTCAAAGCTTTGTATAGACCTACTTTCAAATGGCATATTAAACTGCCCAGCAGCGATTTTCTGCTTTGAGTCACACTATGTGATTCTAGTGTGGCGATTTTCAACATATTTAACCTCAATGAACAATGAAGAAGGCATTTAAATTGTCAGGGAACTTGATAAGTTGCTTAAGGAAAGATTTAGTTATTAAAAATACGAGTATTAAGATTATGTTAAAAAGAGCACTAGCTTAAATGCTTAAAATTGCTTTAGTTTCAAAAATAATTTTGAACATGTATTTAAGAATATCTTCCTTAACCATTCCTCAATTTTTTCTGACTTCTTTTTTATCCTCCCAAAAATTACCGTGGCACAACTTCTAGTGCTTTGTGGCACCCCTATATGCCGCAGTACACTGTTTGAAATACGTTGTTTTAGTGGTTGAAGGCTACTAGAGCTCAGCTAAACACATTTTAGGAAACATCTAATTGGAGCCACAATACTATTTCTTTGTGGGTGGCCTATCTGGCACTGAGCCAGGGGAACTAACGGTTTGTTTATTAAACCCATATGCAAATATTAATTTTTTTATCATTGCTTTTTTAAGTAGATAGTCCTGCCTAAATGATTCATCTAAGAAGCAATTAATTATAATTTTCAACCCACTGCCAGAAAAAATAGTATATCATATTTTTAATAATGAATATAGTAATTTTTAAATTAGCTTGGTCCAGTGGGACTACCATTATCGACTCGCCTTGTTTACATACTACACAAATAATACTAACAAAGAGTCAAATACCACGCTTGATAACAACAAAGGCCTCATTTTTATGTCATGAAAGGAGGTTTTTTTATTACTTAGAGTAAAAAGATTGAGGTAATTTGACAAATAAAATTCGTATCATGCCCAGAGAACTTTTTTTTGTAACAAAAACAAATCAAATCAAAATTAGGGTGGACACAGGATTACTTATGTAGGAAGATTTAAATGTTACAGTCCAAACCCGATTCCAGGACAAACCAGATCGGACTAAGATGAATTGATACATCCCACAGCTTGTAGGATAAACCGATATACCATGCTGTTTTCAGGAAATACTAGTTTTAATCCTTCCTGACACATGTGGGGAGGAATCTTCCTTGGACATGTTTCATCATAAGAAATAATAAGACTTTAAAATTGAATATACTAATATTGTTTTTTAAGTAAATGCGCATGCACAGTTCGCGCGCAAATGTGCAAGCTAACCTAACCTACTCTAGACTAATTTAATCTATTTTCACATAACCTAACTTAACCTAGGCTAACCTAGCCTAAACTATCCTAAATCTGGTTCGGCCAAGTAAAATTATAGGACATTCTAGTTTATCTCACGAGCTAGGCTTAACTAATTTAGACTAATCTAAATTATTACATCCCGAAATTCTTAGAATGTATAAATTTGGCCTAGTCCGAACTAGTTTGTCCTCGGATCGAGTTTGGACGGTAACACATATAATATATTTATATATTAGATGTAAGTATTTATTATATATATGTATCTATAGTATATATATATACTGTATATATGAATATATATACACTGTATAGATGTATGTATATATATAAGGCGAAACCCACTCACAAACTCACAGCCTTATTTCCCCGATCTTTGGGCATGTAAAATCGAAATTTTTCTTGAAGGTTTTTTAGGGACTAGGCAAAAGATAAAATAGTGTTTGACAAATTTTACCACTAAGGCATAAACAGGGGGGAATGAAAGTTTTAAAGATTTATTGATGTACCCGCGAAACAGTGGAGATTGAGCCTTGAAATTTAAAATGTTGTTTCTTTTCTAGAATTGGGTTAGACATTTTGAGAGATTTTCAAATTTTATCCCTGATAGTTGAGAGGGGCAGAAAGGTGTGAGACCCACTTACTCAGTCATCGCCATATTTATTGGACCGGAAAATAAAGATTTGCTTGGCAAGAAGGTAGCGGTATTGCCGTATAGGACCACACTAATCTAAGACTGAGAAATTAAAAATTGTTTTTTGGAAAAATGGTGAGCCTACATAAGAAAAAAAACTATTTAGAGGATGTAAATTTAAATTTAGTAGACAGGTAGCAAGACATTTCCAGGTAACCAAATATATTTTACAATTTTAGATTTTAAAGAGTGACTTGGTTAAAAGGGCGTTAGGAGGTTAAAAATCTCAACTAATAGTAAACAATTATTTTTAGTTGTTGTAGAAAATATAATTCAGCAGACAGGTACAAAGATCAGCTCAGATAAATATTAAGGGCTTAAAATGTTAATTTTTTGATCGGGACTTCGGAAACCAGGAGGGAGGCTGGGTATAAGCCTAAATAAACACTTTAATGTGCGGCGGATAGTTTAAATTTTATATGTAGATAAAAGGAAGCCCCAGTGGTCCAATGTCATTTTAAAATACAAAATTTATAAGTGGGAGTTGTTTAAATGAGGGTGCTTGTGGTGACATAATTTCCAGAATCAATAACTACATTTTTGTGTGGTAAAAAACTGAAATTCGGCAAACTACTTTAAAAGATTGACGAATTTAAATGGATTAAGTAAGAAAGGCTAAGTATAACAAGAAAACAAACCTTTTGGGTGAGGCAAAAATTGAAATTTGTCAGGAATTTATAGGAATTATTCCAATATATATAATATAAATATATACCATTTATAAACCGGAATGGTGAAGGGGGAATTTAAATATTCCTAAAACTAAAATATTAAATTAATTTTCAGGGATTTAGAATATTGAAATTGTCAGGCAGTTATTAAAACCACCCCAACCAACCAATCTGGTCTTGTTCTTAATTTTCAAAATGAAAAAACAGTAAAGGAAGATAGATGTTCCCTCAATATTTGTAAAACTATTATAAATAAATAAACTCTTTGTTATGATATTAGATATGTAAGTCAATAGACCTTCCCGGAGAGCGTCTGTATATATCGAATATCAAAATTAAATCCCAGGAGATTGAAGAGCTTGATAAAGATAATATAGAACACTAGTTTTATATGTGGTTTAAAATTGAAATCGTCAAGCGCGTGAATAAACCACATAAGATAGTCAAACACGTCTTAAAATTTCCAAATAGGAATGTAGGAACTGAGAAATGTTTGGGGGAAGGGGTTGGTAGCTTAAATATTTCCAAAATTATTATGAAATTTTCTTTTAAAAATGTAAGAAAATTATTAAAGATATATCCGGAAAGTCTGGAATTTAAAAATAGGGGAAGGTAAATGGCTAATTGAAAAAACTTATCTATATTGCAAGAAATTTGAGTTTTGTATAAGCAAAGAGTAAAATCTAAAAATAAGCAACTTTATAAATTAAAGATTATTTTAAAGTTAAACCATTAGTGTTGTGATAAAAATAGATAAAATTAGAGGGATAAACTAGCGCCTGACTATAGAATCAACATAATAATTAAAATATAAGACTTCTGACCACATAGCTCGTTGAACCATAATGCTCTTTCGAAAACCATGATAATTTTTATCCGCCGCTTTCTTTCTGTAACAGAGTGTATTATTTATTCATGCTCTTGTGTGAACTTCCATGCTCTTTTTCCAAAATATTTATCTAACAATGCCTATCAGTTCGTTTATCTCGTCGTTAATTGTTTTAGCACACAGTTTATGAGCAAAGTAGTATTTTATCTCAAATATTTAATTTGTTTTAATATACTGGTTATTATGATTGGTTTGTATTTTCTATAGAGAAATCAGGATTGTATAACAATCTGAATGTTGAATGTTATGATATGATATAGACTTGGTGTTGCTTAACCTTGTGGATAGTGGGTCAACATACTAGGTTATACATAATTATAAAATCACAATAAAAATTATTTTATGTTAACATCCTCTATTATGTTAAATAATAAAAATATAAACATATGCTCTGTTGGCGAAAAGTTATAATATGTCTCCCGAAGCTTAAGGAAGGCTGAAAAAAAAGGCGAGAAATGACCGGAGTTTTTTTTTCATTTTTTATAGCAAATCATTTTTCTGTCTAAAATAAATAAAATAGTTCTACAGTACAAACATATAGTTTAGTTTTATTCACATGTTTGTAGCAACAGTTGTTGAATATCTGTCATGAGCATGGTGGCATTATCTAACAAACTTTTTAAATGAAGAGAAAAAGTCGTCATCAAACTCCAGAACACCCTTCACAGATATTCAAGAAATGTTGAGGTCACCACGTGAAGAAAAATAAGTTCTATGATTATAATGGAAAAATATTTTAAAAAATATTTTGTTTAATTTGGCAAAAAAAAAACGGTTTTGGCATAAAAACTGCAAAACCACTAACATTTTATCGTATCTCCTTCCACCCCACCTTAAGTGATATAACCAGGGTGTCTACCATCAGGGAAAACTGGAATTAGCCGGGAATTTAAAGTTGTAGGGAAAAAACTGGAATTTGGTAAATTACAAAAAATATCTGGGAAAATGTTGTTTTACTCAAAATATGAAATATAATAATCACTAAATCGGTACCTTTTTTGTTTGTAGCTGTGTAATATATTTTATAATTTTTCTAATTTCTAGTAGACTATGTGAATACAAATAAAACAAAACTGTTTATTTCAATTTTAAAACTTATTATTATTATTATTATTCATAAAAAAGATTAACAAAAACTGTGTGTGGTGGGAGAGGGGGTGATAAAAGAGTTTGACATAGTTTTGAGTCGGGGGATTTTAGGAAATGACCAGGGGAAATCAGGGGAAAATTCGGGAATTTCATTGGTCAAGTTGCGTAGACACCATGTATAATGTTCCGTTAGTGAAGAATACTCTAACATAACTCATATCTACTAGCGGGGGAAATAATACAACTACTATCGAGAAATAATACAATGTTTATATCAAATAGATTAGGAGTTAGCTTAAAGGAAAACGAGGAGACGAGTAAAGACCATTTTAATAATTTTAGAAAGATTGAATGTCGCACAATTATTATTTAAATAAAAAACTATTTCAATATTTACCGTACAAATTAAGAACACATAAATGGATCTTATGAAATGTAATAAATATCTCCCACATTATTTTAAATTTCAACACAATCAAATAATATAATTTTCAGGAAAAATAAATTTAGCTGAAGTATTCGAAGGTATTCGTTTAATGCATTCTGAAGATAAAACATGAGTTTAAGTAGTAACGTGAGCTTCTTTTCCCAGTTTGAACATTGCATAAATATGTATGATTGCTTTCGTACATCTTTTATTATTGTTTGGGGTAAAGATTTAACTATTTACAATAGAACTAGCTATTCCCGATAACCGTGAGATTATTGGATTGGCACAGAGCCTTCAAATATTTAAGATTTCTTTTTTTCATATTATATTCGATACCATATTAATAATAATAATTTTATACATACACTATACGCTTATGTATATAGATATAAAAAAATATATATATAATATTTATCAATAATTTAGGGAGTGTACTATAGATTTTAATAACAATCAAAAACTAATGATTTTACTGTATTTTTGTTAAATGTAGAAATACATTCTATTAATTTAATCGAAAGATTTTTATAAAATAAATGGTACGACGCACCACACAAACTTTCTCTAGGTTTTGTCTTAAAATAGACATTTACTAAAAATTCGCAGGATTTGTGAAAAGAAATGATATGTATATTATTGTTGTCGAAATATTACACCAAATATCATAAGTGAAATAATATACACTGTTACTTACTCTATGGCATTAGGAATTAGGAACACTGTTAACAGAAACATTGAGAGAATAGAAACATCTTTGTCCACCAAAGAGCGTAAGAGTCTAATTCATTCTCACAGACCTGAATTAAAAAGTATATATATTTGCTTATAGCTCAGAAATTATAAGTTCTATAAAAATATATTTCTAATAAAAGATAAACGTATTAATTATTACTATAACTTTACAATAATAAGTTATTTGGTATCTCGAGAAATGATGAGCATTGGAAAAATTACTCTAATGTAAGGTACCCTCAAAATCATTTTCATAAGTAAATGAGAATTGCCATCTGGTTTATAATTATAAACAATGTCTAGATTTAAATTCAATCAAAATCGTTTAAGCTAATTTGGAGAAAATCTATTTTATCTCTTTTTCTCCCTCGATAAACTAGCCCTAATTTTAGGGTTATATGTCTAATTCCAAAAACGCCTCGGGGGACCTTAAGAAAACCCCAGATACCGAGTTTTATCCCAATCGGTAAAATAGTTTTGACTCTAGCCCGAGATACAGATTGACGGTATTGCAAAAACAACATTTAGATTTCAGTGGGTCATGAAAAGTCGACATTTATCAAAATATCTAGCTCGATTTTTTTGACGATGACAATAATTTCCCTCCGAGGCTTTGAGAGAAAGTAAAAATAATTTAGTTAGTGATTTGTTGTACTAAATAGTTTTGTTTAATTCACACATACATATAAGCTATAGTTACTTATTTAAAAACTACCAGTTTCATTAATTACGGCTTTATTAAATTTTCTGTTTTGTGTATTTTATGAAAAAAAAGAAGTAATTTATAAAATTACATTTGCAACTATTCAGCCCCTCGCCCATCGACGTTTCTTTTCAAAAACATAGTATTATTTTGAAAAAGCAAGAAGTTTATTAAAACAATTTATTTTTAAACATAAATTTAATTTTTTATTTAATTTATTTTAGAAAATATATTATTTTACTTTCAAATGATCAGTTTTTTTACTAACAATATTTTAATTTTAAGTAAAAGAATAATTCCTGGTAGCCTTGTGATTTTACAGTTATTTGTTTTTTTATGCCTAGTTGTATGCGAAGTTTTAGACCTCGATAATTTCCATAAGTACTTTAGGTTTTGAAAGTATCAGTAAGTAAACGAATTAGTTGACAGTAGCTTTAAAATAGGATACGCTAGAAATATTAACAACCAATGAGGTTACACTTTAATAACAAGCTTTTCCAAATGTTTGTTTTGACCAAAATTTCAAAGTAAATTTGGGTTTAGATGTGGGTTCAATAACAAACACAAGTATCCCACCTGACTACCAATGTCTCATCCATTAGTGGGGAGCGGCATTTCTGCAATCGACCTTAAAACCACTTATCTGGCCCCGTTCTTTTAACGAAACCAACTTCTCCATAAACCATCCGTAGACCTCCCCTTTTCTTCCACACATCCTAAATTTACCCCAACTCTTGAGACTTAACATTTTAACTGGTTAGTGCATTAATCGTATCAACCAACTTATCAAAACGTTTGTTTTCGCTGGAATCCAAACTTTCTTCATGATTACACGTATCAAACCCCCAAAAGAGGTCTTAACGACACAACAGGATATCCGTTAGCAACCGAGTGGGCAAGTCTAGCTTTAGCAGTGACATACCTGTACGCAAAAATGGAGAGCAGCAGAGGAGAAGGAGGGGGTTACTCGATAGAGTGGTTTGGCCTGTTCGAGTTTGACCAGAGGTAGGCAGGCAGGCAGGAGAGTCTTTAAAAGACGAACGGACCTTTTTATTTCGATCATAAATATTTGAGTGCTTGTTACTAGAGAGACACAACTCGTAGGTCCAGTAGTGGTATAGTCAGTCATCAGGTAATAAGGTATTATAAGAGGGAAAGTGTAGGTAGACAGGCTTTGCAATGAGTAAAGCTAGGTTTTTATCGATCATAGCAGTGATTACATTATGTGCCGGATTAGGAGATGCGAATACAGAAGAGGTAGCCGTCGAAGACTGCCTCAAGAAAGACTCCATTTCCTGCGTGCAGATGTTTGTCTACAGGAAAATGAAAACTTTTTTCAACCAGGATAATATTGAGCTGATCGGTGGACTATCCTTGGTTCGTGACCCTAACAACGTTGACCATGGGAGGTCATTACAGGATGCAGATCTGGAGGAGAATGTGATGGAGTCCAAGGACGTGGAGAACAGAGAACACGCGATGGAATCGTTTGCTGTGAAGAAAGCGTTTAGCTTTTTTGAGGGTCGAAACCTGAATTTGGATTTATCTCCTTTAGTGAGCCGAGTGACTGAAACCGCGAGAGGAATCGTCCAGAGCATCCCGACTGAAGTTCAGGAGAAAGTGACGCAATTCTTTACTGAAGGTTAGTTTTAATTTTTAAGTTTCATTCAGCCCGATTTAGACATCAAGCTATATAACCCTTGGGAACTAAAATATGAGGGAAGTGAATTTTTAGAAATTCTATGAGTGTGAGTTTACTATGACTCTCGGATAAATTAGACTATTAATACTATTATTTCGAAGTTTGAAAAGACTAAATGAGTTTGTATCGATCCCGTTTCTAATAAAATGTATTTCAAAACAATGACCTTAAATACATTAGCCTGATTAAGTAACAATTAACTTGAAACTTGAATTCTCCCACACATTAAATTTAGATTAATATTTTCATCCTGTTTCCTGGTTGATAGCACTTTAATATATTCTACCACAATTTCTGAATATCTATTCAAGTTGTATGCACACGTACTATTAAGGTAGATAGTTAGGAATAAGGAAGGTTGAATATAAAGAAAGTGAACCCACATTTGCCTGAAAGTAAAGTAAAAACTATTTTGAAAAAAACTCAGAGCATCCAATCGAGTTTCGAGCCCTAGTTTCCCTTTCATCAGCAGTTTAGTCCAACATGAGGTTTATTTACTATAAATCAAAATTAACACCACCAATTTCAAAATGGTACAATCCTTTATTCATAAATCAGGAGCTGTACTTGAATTAAGGTATTGGACTAGACGTATGTTTGGAGTTCACTGCTTTATAAACAAAAGGCCTCAGGCTGTAAACTGCACTCATCCAAGCGTGTTGGAGAACCAAACACGAAAACTTGTTTATGTCATGTCGACACATAATAATGTTATATACTATATGAATAATAGTGATGATTTGTATAAACTATTTAACATTAAGATATATTTTATCTGTAGGGCTTGGGCGTGGGTATGATGGTGGAGCCATCGCAAATCAAAATTATATGTACCAATAAACCGAATCATGTTACAGGCATTAACTTTTATTCATGTGGTGTGAAAGCAAGGTAATTAATTACCCATGACTTGAGGTTTAAACTAAATGTGGTTTAAAGGGATGGTAACACTTTTTTGGCAAAACGCATGATTAGCTATATAAACACGTGATTAGCTATATAAACACGTGATTAGCTATATAAACGCGTTATTAGCTATATAAACGTCAAGCAATGAAGATTATTAGATAATAACCTAACTAGTAAGAGGATATTATTATTATTATTATTATTATTATTGTTATTACTGTCCAAAAGTGATTTTAATTATTTGGTTGTTCTCGAAGCTCATTAAAGTAAATTATTATTGATTAGTTACTAATATATCATTCTCATGGTTAACCAGAGATTATGGTTGTGGTATTAATATTAAGCTTAGCTATTTTGGCCTGGAAGGATGAGGGAAAATGTATTGATAGCTACATTGATCGGTAGGCACACAGATTAAGTAATGAGGATCTTCTAGTGAGGTTTGTTGACGATGGAGATGTCAAGGTTTGAATCCCTTTCGCGTGTTCTGAGGAGTTTTTCTCTACTCATCCTTCACACTTCCCCAATAAATTACTTTGTTCCTATCCAACCATTATTGTAAATGACGTAAACAGCCCTAAAATGTATTAAGACTAAAAACTTCAACAGAAATAAATTAGTCATCCTTGTTGCAGCCAGTTGGTATCGAACCCCGATTCCAAAACAAATTTTCTAATTGTAATCTTAATTCAGTTGGTTGAAGCAGGGAGGTGAACATATATAGTTTTAAATATTCCAATTGAGCTAAGCCTCTAAGTTAACATGGAATAATGCAGTTAGCCTGAATGAATAACATACATGTGTGGTGTTCTGGAGGAATTCTGTATTATTCCCTTAAAACTTACCTCTATCACTGTGTTGAAATAGATACAAAAGTTCAATTAGTTGAAAGCATAATTGGATAGAAAGATCCATTTTTCTTAAATCAATAAATACAAAATATATATTAGCATATTAATTATTTCTGCTTTTACAAGGCCTTACTACCTAAGTGGAGTCAAGTTTAAAAACTCTCGTTTCTCCACCCTTCAATCATAACATATCGAGATAACATTCTTGGACCTACAGGGACTCGAACCTTAATATCCCAAAGAAAATATATTTCCAAAACAAAACCTATCACTTTCGCCAGCGTAGATTATTTGATAGTTTATCCAACAAATTTTTTAAGACTTCCAAACAAAAATGATAATTCTATTATTTTTCTAATTTTTTTTTTGCTACACAATCAAAAATGAATATAGTATCTGAATCCCCCCCCACATGTATTCCTACACGAGATTCAGCCACATGCACGTATGACTTACTTTGACCGAGAGGTTGACATTGGATTCGTTCAAGTTCGAACCCCTGTAATAGGATGTATTTCAAACAAGTTTCAGCTATGTTTGTTGAGGTATTTAATGTTATCTTTCCGAACAGATTGTACCACCATGGGTTACAAACTAACTATGACAAATCTTACATAACATCCAACCTAACTACCTAGACGAGAGGACTATCAATTTAACCAAAGGGATGGGCTTCCATGAAACTTTCCATATTCTAACCAAGGCCTAATAATAAACTGAGTTGTTGAGGAGGTAGTCAAGGTTTGAGTTACAAACGGGTGCGCCAAAGGTGGTGGTTATATTCTGTAGTTTATCATTTTATTCTATACTCTAATACCTGTGCATTTCTTCTAAGTCCTCGTCCTTACAATTTAGACGAAGTCGTTAATAAACTCTTAGCTGAAAGTAGCAATAAAAACATCATAATTTATTAACTTCATATTAACTATTATAACTATCTATAGCTCCTTAAATGAAATATTAATAACAGTTGGGTTTTGTGCCTCAATATAAACTTCTACCCTTAATTAATGAATGTGGTAAGTCCGAATCTTTTAACAAAGTAACTTATTGCTTTAGTGTAAAAATAGTATAATTGATTGTGTTGTTAAAAGTAGTTTTATTAAATTATGATTTTTAAAAAGAATCAAGGAAAAAATGTTTGAAGGTTTTAATATGTTCGTTTTCAATATAATTTTATGGCTTGGTTAGGAATTTCGGGTTTTAATTCTTGGTCGAATAGAGAGGACAGACACGTTCTTGTTCGACTAAGAGAAGTCTCTTTGAGCACGAGTATGGCCGAGTCTGCCGTAATGATGCCAACGTGGCCGTTAGGTGTGCCGTGAGGACAAACGTCAAGAATAGTGTGCCGTGAGGACTCACCTCAAGAAGAGTGTGCTGTGAACAAAAATGATACGGAACCACTAGTCTAGATAAATGCATATGACACAGACAGGTGCAAAAAACAAAAATTCAAACCACAACCTAAGAGTTAAACCCTATAATTTAACTGGATGTGATTGAAGCCCGGCCTTCCAGATCAGACTCTGACACCATTTCACTCAGCTACTCAATGGCTGCCTACTTGTTGATATCTGTAATTGCACACAATATTTGTTAAAATGTATTTGACTATACCAAATTCAAGATTTGGCTAAACTTACAGTAAACAATATTTTTACATACTACAAAAATAAATTTTACCAGTTTTTTTCCTATACTAGAAAGAGATAAACATTAATAAATACTATTAAGATTTTTAGTAGCTATTATTAGATATTAAAAAAGTTAAAGCGTCTAGAATCAATGAGTTTGAACGCTCCTAACCCCCAAATTCTAAGGCCTAATAAGGTAAAAACTACTTCAAATATAATAATGGTGCCTACAAATGTTCAAAATATTACAAAAAGCCATAGTTTGCTTTTGTTCAAAGCTACATGGAATAGAAGGACAGATTTAGACACGTGGTTGAAAAGAATAATGCAACAAACTGTATATTTCAGAGGATATAGATGAAAGGCTAAATATCAGGTCTTAAAATGATAACTACTAAAAGTATATGTTTAGCTTTCAGAGGATGCATTTATCATTACGAATTTAATAGCATTTTTTAGCACCACTTCCTGTTCAAGACCTGTTCAGGCTATACGCTTAACTTATATACAAATTAATTTAATAAGTAAGGCATGAACAAGATTGAATTTAAAGGAAATATATCTGAACCTGCGTGGAAGGAGAGTGTAAAACCATTTAGGGAAAATCATCCTCAATACACCCCACTGCGGTTTTAACCTGGATATCCTTGACATCGGCAAACGTTATTTTAAGAGGATATTTAAAATCCATGTTTCAAACATAGTTATATCAGCATAAAAGTATAAACATTTTATTATATTATAAACTCTTAGCACATAGCACGCTAAATTGAGGCAGGGAATTCCATTCATGTGTAATGAATAACTATGTACATATCCTAATATTTTAGATCCCACCTGGGCTTGAAGCGATATTCTAAAGTTATGTCATTCTCCTTTTTACTGACTCGGCTACAAAACTCGAAGTTTTCTAATATATGACATAAGGTATTAACATGTTCTACTGCACATAAAATTATTTACTTAAGGTGTAGATGAAAATTCGTTGTTTTCCTCTTGATAGAGTAAAACAACCTTCTATTATTAAATATAAATATACCAGCTGTAAAGACTAACTTTGAACTACCAAATCTCTTAATCTTAATATGACACTAGATCCGTTGGCCAATAACCCTTTCTTTTTTTTCCCAGGACGAGGCAAGAAGAAGATCTTGAAGAAGATTCTTCCCATCCTGCTCTTGGTGAAGCTGAAGATCCTGACCCTCCTCGTCCTTGGATACTTCGGTATCGCCCTGATTGCCAAGAAGGCCATTCTGGTCAGCATCATCTCTATCGCCATCTCAGCGTTCATCGGCATCCGCAAGCTGCTGTCTCAGAATCACGGCTGGCAACCCCACCAATCCCACCACGAGGTGCACGAGGCCTACCCCTCTCACGGGGGTGGAGGATGGGCGGATGGTGGAGGCTACAGTGGAGGTGGCGGGAGTGGATTCAGCAGCGTGGGGGTTGGTGGAGGTGGAGGAGGAGGAGGTTTCAGTGGAGGTTATGACGCAAGCTATAGCAACCATGGGGAATACGGTTCACACTCTTCCCCCGTGGCACAATCGCTGGCTTACGGAGGACAGAAGACAGCCGGCCGGTGAAAGTTATCAGGTAAGATAAACTAACTAATTAGTCACTAATAGGATCTTTACAGAGGCTTGTACTCAAAGGATGATATAGAGTAGCTTTGATCACACTTTGAATGCTGTTAGACGAGAGCACTAACAAGATTATAATAAAATGGGTAGGCTACTTCATAAGCCCGTTGATTTGACTATATTGACCATATATTAGGCGTTTGACTTATTAAAGACTTATGAAAGTAGCCTACTAATTCGAAAAAGAATACCAATCTTCTTAACTTGAGATAAATACGTTTACTATTGTAGCTTATGTTATTTAAAATATTTAAGGAGAAAAGTAAAAAGTATGTTCTCAATTTTCCTTTTGGAGAGGGGGGGAAGAACATTAGTTTAGGAATATCATTCATACTACAACTTTTTGGAAATAATTGAACTCCGTTTCAATTCATTTACACGAATAGGACAGCTAGCACCTAGGACTGTACTTCCAGTAAATTCTAGGCCACTAGATCTGCTGAGGGCTTAGCATGAAACTATACTGCACCAAGAGAATGGAAAGTCCAAGTGCTAATATTTCATGAGAGCTGGATGAAAACAGTAGAATAGTATACATATATCTCCTCTTAGCCTTGTTACTACCGCATAAATGGAATTTACCACACAATTAATACCGCTTCTATGTTAGGACAATGCAGAACCAACAAAACTGCATGCCAATTTTTGTCTGACAGAAAATACCGACCGAAAGACCAGTATTATAGTTGACTATTATTTTAGTATAATTAGTCCACTCCACATAGAGTTGCCACTGTGCGACCCTAATGTTTTTAAACAAGATCTCACACGAAGAACCTCACTTGATTTTGGCCAACGATCAGAGAAGAGTTTCAAAAGATTCAGCGTCTAACCAAAATGGTTCAGAAATGGCTTAACATTATTTATAGCAGTGGGTTCATCATTTTGCAAGCAGCGTACCCATTTAGGGGGTCATTAAAGACCTAACCAATATACCACTTTCAGCTCTTCATAAAAAAGAAACAAATACCTACATTTTTGTGAAGTATACACGGTCGTTATACATTTTAATAACGATTTAGTGGAAAGCTAAACGTCCCATAAAGTAAGAAAGGCTTACAAAATTATATTATATTTTGTCAATATATGTGTTAATTTATTTAGTAGACTTACTTATATCAAGATATACTCTACGTTTTTACGTTTTATAAAACTTAGTGTTGTACTGCGAAACCCCAGAAGTAATTCGAGTACCCCTGGTAGCATACCGTACCATAGTTTGGGAAATACAACTTGTCAACGACAGTATGATATGTTTAAATAGCTCATGAGTGTTGTGGTTACCTCTGATTGCCAGTTCCAAACAGGGAAGTGCCGTTAAATACACAAACGCTGGATTCTACAACCAAAACTAGCTGAATTTATTTTGACTCTTTATATAGTCACATATTGGTACAATCACCCTTTGTTAACACTTTTGAAGATAGACAGCTATTTAAGGGTTGAGTATCCAACATTGACAAAAAGGTTACGCACTTAAATTGACACCAACCTTTACTCAGAATAGCTGTAGAACACAGCCTTTGCATGAAACTGAGAATATCGGACACAGGAGGATAGAATAGGTTAGAATTTGGCTAGGGGGGCTACAAGTGAACAGTTATAATTATGGATGAGGTCACTCAAGGTGACTTCCCAGGTGTCTTTATTTTCCTTCAAGCAAATCTTATAAACCCTCTTTTTTAAATAATATAGTTACGGATAAATAAGGAGCAATAAGCATTTCCTTGAAAAAATGTTGATATAATATAGTAAGAATATAATATTTTCGCTATTTAAATTACAGATTTGACTACAAACATAAAGTTAATAGTCACTTTTAAATTTTTACCATTTCTACTGTAAAAAAAACTATGGACTACATTAAAAAATAAGTATGTTTGAAGGGATAATAATATTTATTGAATTTGATCAGAATCAGTTGATAAGTGTCAGGTTCATATTGAACACACACACACAAGTATTACGATCATAAAAGTCTGTTGCTTTTTTGGTGCAGATACGATGAGAGTTTAGTTTGAGTATCCAACCGTTGTTTTGCTAGTAAAAAAGGTTAACACTTAGTTGATAGGCTTTATTTCATTCTTCTGTTAAAACTGGAGCCACTCTTTGAAGTGAAGTCAGTCATCTGTAACCACAGCAAATAAAGGACACTTTAAATAAGTGGCTGGTTTTAAACCACGTGAACATAAAGCTTGAACGCTAAGTAGATGTATTATTGAATCCCAGTTGAATTTAAATGGTTTGTTTGTTTTAATCTCAAGCTTTCCACCATATTTTCATTACATAATTTGGTGCGTATTTTAATAATTTTCTTCCTCAATTTATATATTCATTTTTATTAATTTATGCAAGCCAAATAAGTTCAGGTAACAATATAAGTAGAAATTAGAATATATTCGTAATATGATCACCAATAGGACTATTTTATGTTCACCACATATTAATACCCGTCCAAGCCATCACTATTTTTTATCGCATCTAAGTACCCATTTGGGCTGTACGTAGAAATTAATCGCACTAATGTTATATTGTTGATTAAGATATAATTATAGGAAATATACCTGCATTTGTTTGAGGGAAGATGGGAAAAAATACCCTCAAAACACCTGGCCAAGGTTTGAGCCCAAACCTCGCTATCAGAGTCAAAACAGACTAAATGTACTTGACACTTAGACACTTAGACCACGTACTCTCCATCATAGGTTCCACACATGTTCACTAATATGTTATAATTTAAAGCAAACGTACCGACCTTTTCTGGCAGGTGGAAGGTTAAGCCATTGGGAAATAGCCCTCTTATAGACTCAACTGCAAATTGAACCCGGACCTCCCTGTCACTATAAAGTGGTATATTACGAGAGTGACGTTCAAGGTCATGAGACCCCTGATGTGAGTGCAGTGGACCTTGAACCACTGGGCTGGCTTACAATGGCCAACATATTAAGTAGGCCTACCAAGGGTTCTTCCCCAACATCTGGTTTCTCATACTATTTCTTGTAGATTGTCTGATCAAATCCCTCCAAGGTCAAACTTCCTATTGTCTTATTTAGGCTGGTTCTTTTAAATCGGTTAGAGCTTATATTGGAATATAAACTCAATGAACACGGTATTATCATGTGTGTATCGTTCCCACG
Organism: Timema bartmani; assembly: GCA_902151455.1. Lineage (NCBI taxonomy): Eukaryota > Metazoa > Arthropoda > Insecta > Phasmatodea > Timematidae > Timema > Timema bartmani. Next base: position 16,998 of record CABFWB010006318.1, read on the forward strand.
ATTGAGCTCTTGGTATTAGCAAGACATCTCGATTCTAGAATAGGCTTGGAACCAGTTAATCAGTACAAAGGTTGGTCCAGGAAGAGAGTCTGATGACCAGTTAGGTGTGGCCACAGGTTGACCCAGATTTTTGGAGATATGTGATGTGCTACACCTCCCAGAATCTGAGCCTTGACCCACAAGTGAGGCCTAAGTGTTGTATCCCACTGGATTCGATAGATCCGTTACGTCCACTGAGCCGCATTCTTACTGCTAGGTAGGTAGGGCCCCTGTTTTGAGATGTCGGTTAAAATAATTAATCACCGTTTAAAGAGCAGGAACTCTAGGTCAAGGAAATTTGGTACCATCAAACTAATAGTATTAAATAATAATTATTTGAACTGGACTTGGTATTAAATAGGTAATCTTAACATGAATCTTGACCCTCTTTAGTGGTAGAGGGGTCTTAGTCGCCACTTTCTTGTTATATTGGTCCACTGATGACGAGAATATCAGGGTTCAAATACCGGTCAGGTCTATTGGCTTTTCCTAAATTGTTTCTCACTCTCCTTACAAACAAATGTAAATATATTACCTCTAAAAAGTTCCTCCCTCATCATTACCCCGTTATCATTATATATGTGTACCGTCTGAACAGGAAGTAGAACCCAGTGGTTAAAAAATAGGATAATGTAATTTTCAAGAAATTATCACAATTGAACCACTTGGATCAAATTATAAATAATCAATTTTATCTTGAAACATTCTCTAATTTTAACCTGATACTCAAAGGTAGGAATTTAGACGTTTCATCGGTAAAGCTGGGGTATTGAACTAAAAGCTTATTTTTACCTCGAAATTCCATAGTTTCAATAGTTAGTTATTTTAAAAACTTAATTTGTTTCTAGTTTTCTAAGCAAAATGTATTGTAAAACATATCAGCCATTATAAATACCCCGTTATATGTACACACCAATTATTTATATTTATATTTATAATAATTTATAATCTTTCCAGGCAAAAATTATTCTATTTCCCTAATTCGTATTTGAATGTGATTGTGTCACCGGTAAATAAATGTGAGTTTGTAAATGGTCCAGAGTTGATGTAATTATTCTTTTTTAATTTCGAAACTATTAAAACAAATAAATATAAATAATTTAATGTAAGTTCCAAATAATACCAAAAAGTTTACCAACTTAATTTTTCTATAAGAATTTTTAAGAAACTATTAAAAAATATTTTTTTTCTATTCATACACTGCGAGGTGATTCTTGCGTAATGTATCCACTCAAACCTTTTAAAGTAGTGTATATATATATATATATATATATATATAGTTGTAAATGCACAACATCTGACTCCTTGATAGGGCTATCCGCAATATAAATGAGTTAAGGAATTGATAAAGGCTATGCATATAAGGGATTTAAAGTAAATAATTAAGATAATAATAGCTTAGTTGAATAAAGTGACACTTTCTCATAATTCATTTTTCACAAAGAGTAATTTACTGCTTTTTAGTTCATTGAAAGTTAAAACCTAGATCCATCCAGTTTTATATTAAGGTATATTTTAATAATTTTTAAACCATCCGTTGAAATATTTTCCATCCAAATAACTATCACGACAAAATATATTTTGCTACGTTCAAATTATTCCCTGTCAAACCGTAACTGTCCTAGATCCTCATTAATAGATTAGCACTTATAATATTAGTTACATTTATGGTAAACTTGGTCACCTATTGTCCCGGGGAAATGCGTCCCTCAAACAACATTTAAGAACTGGGGGCAGCATCCTCGCTCCAAACCTAATAAATAGATTCCAGAGGAATATTCGAGAAGCTTACTACCCACACTTACCAATTCTAAACAAATTAATACCTTTCATTGACCCTTGACGTAACTACCTGGTCTCTTGGGATGTTCATCCGATGTTTGGGGATGTGGGTTAGTTTAGCTCATCTTAGCCGCCAACATAGAGGGAGATACTTCTTATCTTAACCAAGCCATTAATAAAGTCGCATTACATGTTTACAATTTCGATAGTTATTATAAAATATTTACACTACGATGAATTTAACCTATCCATTTAATTAGTGGTTTTGCAAGATTTTGATTACTGTGCATATAATGTAAAATCGGTATAATTTATAGGCTTAGTTGAAGATTTTGTTCTATATTATTTTAAATAATATGCTTTACGATCAACAAAAATTAATAATATAAGAAACTAAGAAACCTAAACTAAATTATGTATGCGCACGTGAACATTTATGTCATAATACTAACAATTTATAAAACCTAAATTCCGGAGTATTTCAAATTTGTTTAGTAATAGATGGAGATTATTTGGTTTTTAGAGAATTAAATCATAAAATATAATACTGATTTTTAATAAATGTAAATAGAATTTTAAACATAAGTTTTGATTGAGGGTTTTGTTTTTTTGTATTGTTCTTTTAATAAATGTGACTAAATAGACTTTGAACAAACCATGTTACAGGTTGAGCTGATATGCGGCAATCAACTGTACAAAGACTCCGAGAAACACTGGCGTAAAAGTGTTTAGTAACTTATTATATATTTATTGTTAAATTATTGTTAACATGCGTTTGTTTCATTATAATAAATTATGTGACTAATAAATGCAAGTTTCGCATTCATTTTCTCAATGGCTGATATTACTATAACATATTATTGACTAATATTGAAATTTATTTACTATGAATTAAAAGTTTATATAATAATTATGTTACCAATTAATGGATTTCAGACTTTTCACTGAAGCCTTGAGATAACTTTAAGCTACTAGCTTTGAATTCAAAAGAAACTTTTATTCATAAATACTGTACACGTATTAAAAAGTAGCGCCATATTTGAAACCAAACTGTGACTATTTTAAAATGTGATTTTATATGCGTACCAGTAATTTTCACGAATAAACAAAAACATTATGTAACTAGATTTTCTTTGTCTATTTTTATATTTTTATTATAAAACAACACTTTTTAAAGCTAAGTCTGATGCATAAAATAGAGCTTTTCTAAATTTTAATAAAATAGATGCTATTTTAAAAATAACAAGCATGAATATATTTTTTTTCTAAAAACATTGCATTAATATGTAGCTTGTATTGGCAAAATATGTATCATGGCTTTGGTTTAAATTTTCCGTATTACTTGATTTTATATTGCTTTAAAGAATGTTTTTTAAATCGTTCTTTTAATTTATGTGATATTCTTAATGATACTACACTCTTTTGGTTATTAAATTTAACACACTAACTATTAGTTTCATAATGATAGAGATGTGAATGAGAATAAAAGATTAAAGGAAGTTTACCTACATAAGTGTGGAGAGAGATTGGAAAACCAGAGCTATTAATCACATATAGTGTAATCAGCCAAACCCCGATCGTCAATAGTGAACTTACTCAGTGAAAGCCAATAATGGCTTAGACAACGCAGCTACAACTGTGGGAGGAATATAAAATATTAATAAAATATATATAGGAATTGCTAGTTTTACTGGATTTGATAAAAAACTACTAAAATAATCAAAATACACTCAGTAATAAATCTAGTATAATGAATTCTCTGTCCTGAGAATAATTAAAATAATCAAAATGTAGAAAATTTTGTAACATTTTAATTTATAATATACAATGTATTTGTCGGCTGTACACTCACAGTTCAATGTCAAAATTAACCATGTGAAACAAAACCAATAATGGTGATTTGTTGAGGTTTTATGTAAAACATTTTAATCAAAACTATATCAAAGATTCTGTGAAACACTATACTATTTTTTGTATACAATTTTCTGCTATTTCGCTTAAATTTGACTCAACTAATTAGTTATAATAATTTAATTTTGTTGAATTATGCCTTTTGACAAAATTACTTACAAGATAAGATGTATTATTATTTTATGTTACTACAAATTCAAACAAGTTATAAAAAAAATTATAAGCTTGTTAATATTTTAGCCTTTTCATTATATAATTCTTTGTCCTCAAATTATTTTAGGACAAACAATAAAATAGATTTGGTCAAAACATTCATTTACAAATATAACCCTAGACCTATAGGCCTATAAATAATTATAAAACTGAGCTTAATGTTTTATTTTTAGGAGCTGACTTTCTTTCGTACATTCCTTTTAGTAATTTTAGAAGCATTAAAAAAACTTACTATGGGCACTATAACTATAACAATTTTTTTATAATATTATTTAAAATAAATTGCTCTAATAAGTATTAGACTACTAAAAGTTATAATAGATCGAATAATAAAAAAAGATTAAAGTCACAATATTTAAAAGATTTTTATTGCAACATAACATTATCAAACATTTTCTAAAAGTAAATACCAATTTTTTTAGTCACATTTTATTTCAAAGAAATATAAAACTACACGCTTGGTTTGAAAGAGTTCATTTAAATTTTGGATCTTTATATTTGTTTGTCTACTGGTCTGATACACCCCCCCAAAAAAAGTCCCTTTCATAATATAGTTTATCAAATAATATTTATTTTCTTTTATTTTCAAATAAAAATATATGTCTTCTTCCATTTGTGTTGTATTTATATATTTAAAGTAAACAGTGCAACTTGATTTATTTTTAAAATAATTTATGAACGGCATAATTTTAATCTTTTCAGAGCTGAGGTTGTTCATCTTTAAATTTTCTCCATACAAGATTATTACCATGGTTTCACTATATGAATAGATTTCTTATAGTATAATAGTTTAAATTTTAGCAATTATTAAAAAAAATATTGTTGATGTATGAATGACAAAATAATATAACGCTCTAAGTTATTCATAATGTCTTTAAATGAAAAACTAAACATTTAATTATTAATTGACACAGAAAACATAGCATCTCATAGCCAATCGCTCTAGAGTATGAAAGGCGATGGAGTGTGAAAATCATTCTAGTACAATCAGTACCAAGTGGCAAATGGGGCATAAGTCCTTCACTGAGAATAGCTGGTATAGCACGCTTATTTAAAACCATTTTAAAAACAATTTACGTACCTTGTATTTAAAGCTGATTAGGTATCCTTAATCTTTGTCAAGAGGTAAAAATAAAGTAAAAACATTCTACACAAAACTACTGAAAGTCCTAAATTATCAAACTTACGTGCCCCTCTCGGTAAGGTGACCGGAGTGTACACGCCAGAACATCAGAATAATTACTGATAGCATGTCACATTGATTTCCCCTCATCATTTTTCAAAATGTTGACATTCTTTCAGCATGCAATGTTCACTGTGTCAAGTAGTAGTGAATTATTTCTTGTTGCCTTTGGTTTTATATTATTAAATATTAAAACAAAATATTTGATAGTTTTATTGAATTTAGCTATCACCAAAAATTAACTTTAGTTTTATTGTAGTATGGAGACCAACATAATTTTTAAATTTTCATGTATGTGTAATGTTTATCTTATTAACACAATCCAAGCTAATAATTTCAATTAAAAAAATCAAATTTGACTTTAATCATGCAATTGAAATCAAAATGGTGATCTAATCAAACTACAAGGAATCATGAAATTATTAATTTGTTTGATTAACAGTGTTATTGAAACTCATAAAGATTAATCTAATTAATAACAATCGCTTTCATAGTGACAAAAAATCGTCACTTATATTGTAAATTACATTAAAAGCTACATTTGAAATACAAATGTAATGATTTAGTTGTCTTTTCAAGCTTTACCAATGTTCTATTATAACACTTCATGGTATTTCACAATGCAACCAAAACAATCAATTTTAAATAATAGCTATATTCATACGTAATAGATAAAATAGCTTAGAGCTATTTCAAAGACGGGTTATATAATTATATGAGGTATGCAAAGAAAGACAATTCAAGTGAACCACATATAAAAATTAATATGATAGTTTTCTTCATAAGAATCTTAAAGATATGATTCATACTACGTCATGAGACCAAAAACTTGTTTTAATTTACAAGTATTGAAAATGATTACTATATTCACTGCTCTAGTCTATAGCTTGTTACTTACATCTCTACAGATTCACCTAAAACATAATATTCACATTGATGTAATACGGATAGCTTAACAACATTGTAGATTTTTATATGAAAATTACTTGAAACTATTAGGCGAAAGTAACTAGCTTTTTCTCTAAAGCAGGTAGACAATCAAAATGTGTTCATATAATATAAAACTGTAATCTATATAGCTAGTCTGTTTTCTTGAATGATTGTAATTTGATCTAGGTTGCATTTATTTAAAAGGTAATTATTTATGGAATATAATTTTTTGTTGTTGTATGATTACGTTTCCCATTAAAACGATATTTATTTGTTTCTTGTGACTATTTTTTATTTACTCATTACTTTTACATACAAGTTAGTTATACGTCTATCTAGCCTTAAGTACACGCACTAGCTATCAATATTTACAACACATTTACATAGATTATTAATGGGAAACATAGTTATATACAAAACATACAGATATATTCATAAGAAACTTACATACGAGTATATTCTCATATGAAATATGCGTAAAAATATTCAAATACATATATAAAAAAAAAGCTAAAAACAATTGACTACATATAGAGATCTGATACGGATAATTCTCCCTATATTTGTTCCGGGAAATTTTCCAAAATGGAACAATCTCAATTATTATTTCCGTAAAATATTTTCAACTTATTAATTGAAACTAATGTAATTGAGATATAGATATCACAAAGGTCAAAGTTTATACTCAGGATGGATTTCTCCTAAGAGCTTTAACCCCCAAACATATTCAAATGAGCTTCGGTGGCCACACGGTCTAAGGCACTACTTTCACAATAGACAAGATTGCCGATGGCATGGAGATTGGTGTTCAATCCCGGTCTGGTGAACTGATGGCGGTTTTACATAAAAAGTTTTCCACTCTTACGGGTACATTTCCTCTAAATTCAACTTTCCTCATCCCTTACATATTGACGTAACTAGTACAAAGGCGTGTAAGTCGAACGGATTAAGACGCGGTGCTAAAAACCGTAGTAAGGAAAAAAAATGAATGCAAGCCTTTGTAGACCCGTTATAATCAATCATACTTTTATGATACATCAATTTTTGTCATCAATAAGCTAATTTAAATATTTTTGAGGTTTACCCGATATTTGTCTCCCCCCTATCCTCCATTATTCCTATCTACTCCTCCCCCTTCTCAAACCTCATGCTCCCTACCCCTTTTTATAATCCACTCGTTTCTTAAAACACTATATTTTAAAGCATAATAGGCTCTAGGTGCCACCTCTACAATTTATCACCTCCACAGAAAGCCGCCACTGCAGAAAGTTTTCCTGAAATTTTCTGGAAAATTTTCCGATTCAAAATTTCCCGGAAAACTTTCATCGCTACATACGTATATACACACAGTTATAAATAGATATTCACATATAGGCCTACATATATATATACTTACACACTTCACACCCACATATACATACATACATACATACATACATACATACATACATACATACATACATACATACATACATACATACATACATACATACATACATACATACATACATACATACATACATACATACATACATATATACATATATTTCAGCATACAAGTATAAAAACTTACAAATAAATTTTAATAAATATACAGTTTTCTTTCAAACTATTCAGGTGAAAAACGGTGTCAAATAGTAATTTTAAGATGGCATACAAAAATCCAACATCTTGATATTGGGGGGTCCACTCTTAACTTGGCTCCCCCTAAACATTAACAGTCGTACCGTCTTTGGGGTTTGGGTACACAACATAATACTTGGGTGCAAAACGGTGGTATATTTAAATTTTAATTTTGTCAGGGTGAGGGACCCAACTTATGTGATCTGAAACATATGCTAATATCATTAAATTGTGTTCAAAGTTTCGGCGTATAATGCCGGAAGAGCAAAGCTGTTCAAGCATGTGTGTACAGCTGGTTTCATTGGAGCTAGGCGTGAGGCACTACACACCTCGACATCTTGGAGCACGGCAGCATAACTTTCTCCAATAAATATTAAACAACACACCAGTCCATCTTGAAATCGGAATACGTTCTGAGGCTCATAATTAACAATTATCACATGTGCAGTGCCAGGCGCCTAAATTCTATGCAACTTGTTGTACACAAATGCTTGACAGTTTTGATATTCCGGCGCTATACGCCAAAAATGTTCACACAACATAATGGTATTAGCATAGTTTTCCATGTGTAAGTGTACAGGGATTTTGTATTAATTTTCGTTCAAGCAAGCCATTTGTGCAATTTAGGCTATGAGTTTCCGAACATCCTGTATACATGCCTATACATATATTATATATATCTATATAAAATACATGCATATACATATATTATATATATCTATATAAAATACATGCATATACATATATTATATATATATATAAAACTGTGGTAAAATTACTTATTAACTGTGGGCTAGACAAAAATATATCAGAGAGCAAGAAAATAATATAAACTTGAGACCACTGGGTAAAGTGATGTGATTCCTGGTAAGGCAACAATGTAGAACGTAGACCTACCATAATCAAGTACCACAATAGAACCAACAATATTCTTAACAAAAATGGACTGCAACTCGAAGAAGGGATAATATATACCTTAAACCAATTCAACGAACAGGGACAATAAAATGTTTCACATTATATAATAATGAATTATTGTAACAAAGAAACAAAATATTCCATAAAAAATTAAAAAATAAAGTGTGTATTATTGCATTAATATTTGATAATCTTTTCCGATTTCAGTACCCTACCTGTAAGTACTTGTTTACATAAAAGGCCAGTATTACAATAAATAGTAAAATATCACAATTTAAATCGTAAAGAGAGAGAAAAAATATGTCTCCTTCATAAATCAAAGATTTGTTTAACAAATAGAACTACAAGAATTATTTAATAGAATAGTTAAGTTTATTTTCATAAATTTTAAATATTATTTATTTTAGAATAACAAAAACAGGAAAAAAAAATTCAAACAATTTAAGACCATTAGTATTATTAATTAATATTCTATTTAAAATATTGAATATGAGAGAAAATTGTATTAGGAATGGAGTCTTTTATTTTGAACTAAGCTAAAATTTAGCAGTAATTAATTTGATTGAAAGGCTATATCGTTTTTCTATCCCCTTCTTCTTAATTTATATAGTTTTCTTTTATGACGACGACATGTTTTGGTGATTTTTCAGCTTCTTCAAGTCTGAGAAAAACCAATGTAATTTCAAATTATTGTAAAAAAATATGTTATAAAATTATGAATTTAAAGATTTAAACATTTGAAATGGAAATAGTTAAGAGAAACTATAATGTGATATACGAAATATTAAATAGATAATAATTAAAATTAACAAGCTTATAAACATCTTATTTGTATTAAAGAGGATTGATTTTACTTCATACTTTAGGAAAGTTTGTGAAATTTTACGGTTTTATATGGAATAATTTCTAGTGAGATGATCAGCAATATGTATAAAGTTACCAATAATAATAAATAAAATTAAATAATTGATAAAATTGTTTTTTATTGTTAATGTGACACAGAGTGTTATTTGTATGATGAGTAAATATAGATAGATATATTATTGTGATATTATAAGATGAGGCATATGCATTTATGGTGTTATTCCTTTTTATTATGGTTCGAATTGATTTAATTTGGGACGGAGGGATATCAAGTGTTGTTTGAACAGGGATTATTTTTTTAGTTTGACATGTTGAGGCAGCTTTCTAATTATGTACATGAGTGACTGACTTTCAAAAAGGGTTTGCTCATTCAAAATATTGTCATTGTTCAGAATAAGAATTAATAGCCAGAGCTATTATTTATGCTTATTAGTGGGAAATTACTCCATCTGGATATCATATTCTGAAAATTGAAAAATGACACCTGGACACGGGAATCGAACCCGTGCCTTAAAATATAAGTGAAGAATGACCCAGAGCACGAGACGAATCCTGGATAGCTCAGTGGTTAGAGCATTGGCGCATTAAGTCAGAGATCCCGGGTTCGATTCCCGTGTCCAGGTGTCATTTTTCAATTTTCAGAATTGTTCAGAATGGTTGTTTGGATGTGTAGATTTTCAGTTATGTCCATTTTGAGACCATTAGACGAGGATTGTAAAGGTAACACATTTATTACTTGGTGTTGGTTAATGTCCGGAAATTTTTAGATTTTGGTGAGTTTGGATTTACATCTATCGTATATAAAATCACTAATGTGCTCAGCGGATCAAGTTGAAAGGTTTGTTCTAGTCTTGCCGATGTATACAGCTTTACATTCACATGTCAATTTGTAGATACCAATTTTGGAAAATTGATTTGTGGAGTTGAGATTAGATTTGTTGAAATAATTTTTTAATGTGTTGTTGGTGCCGAAAGAAACTCTGATGTTCTGTTTTAGAAGAAATTTGCAATTCTCTTGTATTCTTTGCCTGTATAATTAAACTGTATCCAATTTGTTTGGGTAGAGTTGTTTGGAAAACCTTGTGAGGTTAGATTTCTTGGTCATTTTAGAGTTTTGTTTTTGTAAAATTTTGTATATTATTGAGTGAGAATATCTATTGGATGTTGCTATTTGATTAATGATGTTCAATTCTGCTTTAAATTATTCTTAGAAAGTATGATATGAATTAATCTATAAATACAGCTATTGAATGTTGCCAATTTGTGAAATAAAGGATGGTTGGATTCATTGGGAGTGATACAATCTTTATGGGTGGGTTTTCTATGAATTTTGTAACCAAATTTGTAGTTTTTGTCTTACATGATATTTTAATCAAAGTAGTTAATACTATTATTTTTTTTTCATTTTCAATTGTGAATCTTAGTTTGGGAGGGATATAGTTTAGAGTGTCATTGCTGTTGAAGATAGTATTATCAAAAATATTGTCATAAATTATAAGGATGTCGTCGACATATTCACATTTATATTGGATGCTTATGTATTTGTTTAAATGTTTAATAAAATTAGTCATAAGTTTTCATAAAGATTTCAAACATTAAACAGGAAATGTGTGAACCCATTGCAAGACCATATTTCTGAGAGTAGTATTTATTATGGAATTGAAAATAATTCTTGTTTTATATGGTTTAAAGTAAATTGATAATTTGATCTGTGTATTCTTTAGATAATGATTTGTTTATTAATGTAGTTTTTACAATATTGATTCTTTTATTAACGGGTAAATTGGTGTAAAAGTTGGTGATGTCTATAACATGAATTTGAATTTTGAATTCAGAGAAAATTGGATGATCTATATGCGAGTCAATCCTCACTAAAACAAGTATCATAGCATCGGCTATCGTATATTTAAGAATTAAATAGTCAAAGCAATTATATTTGTTTTATCTAGATGCGAGTAAGTCCTCACTTAAACAAGTATTAAGTCTTAATTATGCGATCCCTTACAATTATAATAATTGTACAAGAGGCAGCAATATGCCAATCACCAAGTCAAAGGTGGCTGCGTTATCTGATAGCTCGTGATATTAATAAATCACACTTTTGAAGCCAATGATTTCCGCACGTCCGCCTTCAAATATAAGTGAAGAATGACCCTGGGCACGGGACGATTCCTGGATAACACATTGGTTAGAGCATTGGCGTACTAAGCCAAAATTCCTGGGTTCGATTCCCCTGTCCAGCTGTCATTTTTCAATTTTCAAAATATAAGGTCAATTTAAGTTACGGCTTCAACCGGAACACGACTCACTAAAATCTCAAATGTATTTTCTACCATCCTTCTCGCCCTGCTCAAAGCGTAATTGAAAATTCTTTCTTCAACAATGAGAGGTATTTTATTTGCTGTAAACGGCTTCATCAAGTATAGTTTTAGTGGGAATGCATCATCGCTGACAAGGCATCAGACAGCAGTCCGTTTTCCAACGGTGGTCAAAGTGAACAGTTCTGTAGAATGCCTCCATCAGATTGGATGTGTCAAACCTCGAAGTAAGACAAAGAGTAAATATGATCGATGACCACCAATAGAACTACAATGTGTGCCTACTTGTTGAAATATTCACTGCCACTGTTTGGAGGTGCCTCAAATAAAACGTGTTTCCCGTCAATTGCTCCGCAGCAGTTTAGGAAAGTCCACCTCTCATGGATATCGTATTCCACTCTTCTCGGTTAATTGAGGTCTGAAAAAACTATTTTTTAAATTGCATGTCATCCATATTAAAGAATGTTTAATGTAAGCTATTTTAAAGTGTTTCTACAGAGGAAAGGGAGGCCATGGAATTGGAGGATTGGAGGCAGGGAGGGGGTTAAGGGAGTGAATGAATGGGAGGGGAATTTTTGGACACACTAACCAACCATACTGTTCAATGGTGTACCATTCAATGGTGCATGATGTGCTACCGCAACAGGCCCAGATCTTTGAGGCCCAATCAGAGAAAGAAAATAATTGTTTTATTTCTTCTTCTTTTACTATTTGAGTATGTAATTAAAAATATTTAGAAATGATTATATTTCAATAAAATAATATTTTTGATTAATGTTAAGAAGAGATCAAACCAATTTTTATCACAAACATTTTTGTACTTTGTGTTTAATAGCTAAGTTGTTACGATTCAGCCTCTTTCATTTGTAAAGCGAGTAAAGTCAAACGATTAGATTGTGAGCCATGCTAGAACCAGAGGATTATGAACGTAAACCATCATTTTGAAACTATATATTCATACATAAGGGTAGTTTACTGAAAATCTCTTTTGGAAAATTATGTGTTACGCGATTATTACACTATACGATAAAGTATATACGATTATCTCGTAACATTTTTTTAGTAAGTCCACTTTTGATTAAAAAAAGGAATGCATAAACAAACGTTGCACTAGGACCCCCACGTTGATGTTACGCCACTTCTAGAATCCAAAAGTTGCTAAAAGTTCAATGTTAACCACAGAATATTCTACCATGCCCTCTTTTTTTCAACAGGGGACAGTGACTGGGGAGGACCGTCATTGAGAGGAGCTAGAATTTGGAGTAGATGGATTACAAGCAGTTGATGTGACGGAGAGACAACTTGTACCAACTACCTCAGATACAGATCAAAAAGTTTATAAAAGTACAAGATAAAGCATCAACGATATTTGTAAAACCGGAAGGGGCCAAACGAATGCTTCAAGATTTGTAATCTGCTGTTAGGGAGCTGCAAACTGGCACCGATACATGGAATTAACCAAAAGTTGTTGATTTGAATGAAAATGAGACAATTGACATGTACGTTGCATAATCATAAGATAAGCTTACCACCGATGTATGCAGTCCTGGCACAACAGGAAATCCAAGATGTTTTAAGAAGATATAGGCTAGGCGTATCGTCTAGCAAAAGTAACACTATACAAATACAGTAAGTTCAGTTATGTTTCCATGTTAATACTTAATTTTGAGGGAATGATATTTCAAAGTATCGTAATGTTTTGTGTACCACATCTATATTTTCACATTCCCTATCTCTATCTGAGTCTCTCTCTCTCTCACACGCTCTCACACGCTCTCACACACTCTTTCTCCCTCTCTTACACACTTTTTCTCTCTCTATTTCCCCTCACATAGACATACACATACACACACTCTCTCTCATATGATCTTTTCTCATTCTCTCACTCACACTCTATCCCTCTCTCTCTCACACACTCTCTACCTTCACATACACTCTCTATCACACAATTTTTATCATACTCTCTTTATTATAATCTCTCTTAAGCTCTCTCTAAAATGCTTGCTCACTCAAACGCTTTCTCTTTCTCAAACGCTCGCTCTCTTTCTATAAACGCTCATTCTCTATCTCTCAAACGCTAGCTCTCTATTTCTCAAAAGTTCTCTCTCAAACTCCCTTTCTCTCAAATTCTTTCTAAATCCCTCTCTCTCTCTCTCTCTCTCTCTCTCTCTCTATATATATATATATATATATATATATATAAAACAATCTCACTCTCGCTATTTCAAATTCAATTTCTCTCTATCTAACTTGCACTCTCAATTTCTCTCTCTAACTCTCTCCAAAACTCTTTCCAACATTCTTTCCAACACTATCTCTTAAACCCTGTCTCTAACTCTCTCTCACTCTATTTTATTCTGTCTAAATTAATCTCTCCTGCTCTAACTTTTTATCTCAATCTCTTTTTCACACAATATCTCTCCCAAAAATGTACACTATCTCTTTTCCATACACACTAACACACTTTTTCACACATTCTCCCTCACACATTCTCTTTCACTTTTTCTCATATTCACTATTTCTCTCACACACAATCTCAAACACACACACATATTTTTATATATAATTTAATAATCCAAGTTTTGGTCGTTGAATTTAATAATAAAAGGTTTTACCGATTTTAACCAACAAGGTCGTTTTAAAGGTTTGAGGTCCAGGATGCCGGCAAGAATATTAGGTTAAAATTAAAACTAAAATTTCCTTGCAAATTTTCCATATTTTCATTCTGTTTGGGCAGCGGCTGAAATGTACAATCATTCTTTGTTTACATCTCCATGGAAACCATTATTTTCCTATTATTGTATAGTGGTAAATAAAATATTTCTCTTTGTATAAAAATAATAACAGCTTAATAATTCTTACTTGAGTGGTTTGGTGCAACAAATAGATAGAGAGCTGGCAGAGGGGTCGTTTTAAAGTTATCATCGTGGACGGAGGTAGGAAAATATAAGTTTTGATTCATATTAAACAACGAAAGCTAAATAACCATGTAATTTATAGCCTTTGACGAATAAACTTCTAATTAGAAGGTCAAGTGAGGTCTTTTAATATATATTTTTCACAATAAGAACTCTAGAATATATTTTAGTGCAATAATATGCAGGCATCGCTACAACGATCCACTATTATGAATACAAACCAAAAAAACCATAAACACAGGTCATTATAGTTTGTTATTTCTCTTTGGATTTGAGATTGGAATTTATATTATATGTTCTGCTCGCTTTGAAAATGCAAATAGCATGTCGACAAATTAAAATGATTAAATAAATCTATTCTAATTTTTTTTAATTTTAATTTTTAATCAGTTTCTAAATTTGAAATATTCTAACACCTCTTGAATGGTTCCTTCACAATTTCACCAAATTTAAGCTTTTTATCTTATAAAAAAGTACTAAAAATATTCTGGATGGTTAAACTTACATATTTTATAGACACCGTTAGACTTTTATTAACAAGGATATTTCTTTTAATTATAATACCTATGTAAGATGTATTGTGTAAATTAAGCTATTTTACACAGATTGGAAATAAAAGTTATATATTATTTTTTAAAGAGAAACATATATATATGAAAAAATACCAGTTTAGGTCTTCTAAGTATAAAAAAAAACAAAGTAACGATAGCTTAATTATTTTGACTAATGTGCAAAATACTACTAAAAGAATAAACCCTTATGATTAAATGAAAAACTATTTTTGAATTCCAAACATTTATTTAAAATCGACACGAAATTATATATAGAACAATATAACTACATTTTAATATTTTATGTATGATTTAATTTTCAAACTGTGTTTACTTGCTCCTTCTGAGGTTTTATTTTTACTATCGTGGGTTCATCAATCCCATTGACAACACACACAATTAATAATGTGCCTTTTAAACATGAACTTTTTAGTCTAAAACAACAGACATCGACTTTGTAAGATACCAGCTAGAGACACCTTGTGACGAGTTCACAAACTATACAAGACAAGATTAGTTCAAAGCCTCGTCACAAGATGTCATTGATTCACTAAGTTTTAGTCAACGTGCATTAAACTGATGTATTTGTTACGACATGTGTTTGAAAATGTTTTATTCTAGTTAAACCCCCAATAAAAGAGATACCACACAAATAAATGGTACGGAAATCTGAACTGAATTTCTCACTGTATTGTTTAAAAATTTAGATATTTACCCAAAACTAGTAATATATGTGAAACGAAATAAGATACCCTAGCAAACCTTCGTTAAACATTTTTTGACTCCCGGATTTAAATTTTAATATTTTATTTCTAAAGAATTAAATTCCTCACTAGTAAAGTAAAAAGATCGATATTAGGTCCACAAAGGTCAATAATTCGTATTGAAACTTTGACTTCCGGTTAAAATTTTCAACATTTTATTAAGGATTGCACATCTTATGGTTATCGCATTTTTATTAAATTTTTCATTTATAAATTTAGACCAATAAAATATGCAGATAATGACTATTGAGTCATGAGAACATGAGAACATCAACTTTTTCATATACTTACTTATCTACTTAATCTATGAAAATAGAGAATTGTGTTAAAACGTAAGTAGTATCTCTGTACAACTAAAGCTCACAAAATTGTATTAATATATTTCAAATAAATGATTTTTTTTAATAAAACTAGAATTTTGCAATGATAGGGTATTTAGTATCTTAAATAGTTGCGGAAATAAGAACATTTCCGCAACTGTAAAGTACCCTAAAATTAATTTTAATAAGAAAATGAAAATAGTCATATAGCTTATAATTTTTTATCAACGCCTAGATACGAATTTTAATCAAAATCGTTTGAGCAGCTTTTGGAAAAATCGATTTTTTCTCTTTTTGTCCTTAACTAAACTACATTTAATTTTAATCTTAAACAGACACACAGACAGACGGCATTGCAAAAACAACTTTTTAGGGTTTGGGGGGGTCATGAAACGTCGACATCCATGAACATTTCAGGTTAGATATTTTTTACGGTCGCCATACTTGACCGTTATTGTTCAAATAATTTAAAAATATATATATATTGACGTTTAGCTTGAAAATTATTGGTTTTATAAAAATATGCTTCGAATAAAATATTTGTATTATAATTTGATCTACACATTTGTAGTGACGAGTAATTTCATATCTCAAATCGTTTTGGAGATATGATAAAAAAGTAGAGTTTACGCATCAGACCGGAACTCTTAAATTCATTTTGACGAAAAAATGAGAGTATCAATTTTGTATAAAATATTGATCAATGCTTAGAAATAAAATTTAATCGAAATCGTAAGAGCCGATTTTGAAAAAATCAATATTTTTTCTTTTCGCCCCTAAGTAAACTACCCTTAGTTGGATATCAAATTCCAAAAATCCCTCGGGGCAACCCTATGAAAACCCTAGATACCAAGTTTTAGCCCGATAGGTAAAATAATTTAGGCTCTAGTTCAAGGTAAAAATAAACAAACAGACAAATGGAAATTCAAAAACAACTTTTTTTTGGATTCAGGGGGTCATGAAACTTCAAAATTCCACAAAATTTAAAGTTCCATTTTTTTTAACGATCACAATACTTTCTCTACCTGTAAGGCAGCAATAAAGTAAAAATCTGGGATATTTTGTACGCAAAGTAAAAACAAAAAAATTAGAGAATTTTTCTCCTTATATTCAAACCGTATTAGAAAAATGTACTGAAATTTCAATATTAATACAGAGATATAATCTATAATATCTGTTTGCTTATAATCAATTATCGTTTATTGTTTTCCACGTTGTCAATCAGAGGTCTTGCAACAAGTAAAGGTTGTCCCTATCCACCAGTAAACAGGTCCTTT
>CABFWB010006319.1:16388-34596 GCA_902151455.1 Timema bartmani
AATCTAAACCATCCACGGACCCACTCAAACACACACAAGAAATTTCAACAAAATCGGTCCAGCCGTTTAGGCGGAGTTCAGTGACATACACACGTACAGAAGGATTATATATATTAAGATATATTATTTCTTTCACAAATCTTACGGGTATTTAATGAAGGTCTCCATTTTAAGATAAAAGAGAAAGTGTATATGGTTCATCTTACCATATTTTTTTACATATAAATAAGAGTATAAAGTAAAAATAATTAAAAATAAGCTATATTGTTTTCTACATTGGATTTCTTAAAACAATAATTTCATTTAGAGTTATAGCCGTACTTCATTTTATTTTGCTGAATGTATAAAACCCTCTTTTTACAAATTTTGCCATCCCTTACGTTTTTTTAATGTTACATATATCTACCTTTTATAAATCTGCATAGTACGTAAATGAATAATAAATGTATACCTAATTATTTTACATGAATATATTTCCAATGTATTTTCTTTTCCCACAAAAAATTCAAACAAAAAAAACCCAAATGTTTTACTTTGAAATCCCATGTTCATACTAACAACTTAAAAAATAAAACATATCCCATTCAAAATGAAATAACTTTGAATATCATTCATTTACTTTCAGCACAATGTGTTTTTTTTATATACATATCTGTTTCGCATGTTTGTTGCTGTTTTGTTTTTTTACAACTTCTTGTTTAGTGTGTAAATTCTCCCACTAGCTTTCTAATCTTATATGACCATGTCTGTGACTTTATTTGCTGTTCAGAGTAATTGAAACTAATCTGCATGAGGATTAAGCTGTGGTCTAGCATGACTGGTCTGCCTTTTCACATGGGGAGAGGCTTTTTTTGGTCATAATGAGGGAGACTTAGTTCCTTACTATGTATATAAAAAAAACACCCCTATCAGTACCTCAGTAATTCAAAACCACCCCTATACACGCACTCAGTTTCTAATAACACCTCAAATATGACCTCTGATATGTTGTTGAAACTCAAACGCAGATAGCAGAGCGTTATCACATCCCTCTTTTAGCCGCCTTCCTCACATATTTACATTTATACATTCTGTATGCACAGAGAGCGAGATAAATTTTCCATAATATTTTTTCTTCTTTCATGAGCTATTCTCTTTTCGAGCGGTTGAACTTTTGCCAGGGCAATCAAGACGAGTTTGAAGGTTTTCCTCTTTTATTACAAACTTTGATTTGGTAGGTATGTATATATAAATATATATTTATTTTTAGAAAAGGTTAGATTAGATTTTTTTTTACGAATGGAATGGGTTACATTTGTTTCGTTGAAAAACTAATAGCATTTTTACTCGAGAAAATCATAGATCAAAATATATCTTAGATAAAAATAAAAATAACTAATAGCATTTTTACTCGAGAAAATCATAGATCAAAATATATGTTAGATAAAAATAAAAATAGAGATTTATGTTTATTTATTTTTTATTTTATACTGCTTTATATTGTAGAAGAAAATAATATATCTGGTAGGAGGTTCTGGTTATATAATTATGATATAATATCCAACCGGATGGTTTTATGAATATTGTTATCGGGGATCTAGAATTTGGGTTGTATATATATTTTTTTATTTTAAACAGGAAAGTGAAAGATTGAATTACATCTTTAAAACGCCCACAGCCAGCTACAAGATAAATGGGGTTAGTCTGTGAATAACTTGCAGTTAACCTGTTTTCACATCCTGAAGTATAAATTTCCAACCTACCGTAAATAAGATATAAGCCTAGGTCCACCAACAATAACTCTTGTGAAAAATATCACTATTCGTCAAAATATCAATTAAATTCCCTACTTGATTAGTTAGTAGGCATTTAGTAAAATAGTCAGATTTTATTTTCAAAATATATATTTATTGAAATAATCCGATTTTTAAATTCTTCAAAAAAATGCGGTTTGTAGCTGTTAGTGGCAGAAAAGGTTTGAAAGCTTTTATATACGTTTCACATGTAGGGCCTTATAATTATGACAGCTAGAAAATGTACTAGATATTTTTGCACAGATACATACACACTCGCGATGCAGGGGACACTTTTGATGGATATTATCCAAACCAAAAAAATACATATTGTTATATAATAGCCTGCTTTAAGTTTTACCCACAAAACATATGTTTAATTTATCTAAAGGGCCTTTCATAAAACTAATAGCATTTTTACTCGAGAAAATCATAGATCAAAATATATGTTAGATAAAAATAAAAATAGAGATTTATGTTTATTTATTTTTTATTTTATACTGCTTTATATTGTAGAAGAAAATAATATATCTGGTAGGAGGTTCTGGTTATATAATTATGATATAATATCCAACCGGATGGTTTTATGAATATTGTTATCGGGGATCTAGAATTTGGGTTGTATATATATTTTTTTATTTTAAACAGGAAAGTGAAAGATTGAATTACATCTTTAAAACGCCCACAGCCAGCTACAAGATAAATGGGGTTAGTCTGTGAATAACTTGCAGTTAACCTGTTTTCACATCCTGAAGTATAAATTTCCAACCTACCGTAAATAAGATATAAGCCTAGGTCCACCAACAATAACTCTTGTGAAAAATATCACTATTCGTCAAAATATCAATTAAATTCCCTACTTGATTAGTTAGTAGGCATTTAGTAAAATAGTCAGATTTTATTTTCAAAATATATATTTATTGAAATAATCCGATTTTTAAATTCTTCAAAAAAATGCGGTTTGTAGCTGTTAGTGGCAGAAAAGGTTTGAAAGCTTTTATATACGTTTCACATGTAGGGCCTTATAATTATGACAGCTAGAAAATGTACTAGATATTTTTGCACAGATACATACACACTCGCGATGCAGGGGACACTTTTGATGGATATTATCCAAACCAAAAAAATACATATTGTTATATAATAGCCTGCTTTAAGTTTTACCCACAAAACATATGTTTAATTTATCTAAAGGGCCTTTCATAAGAAAATTGGACTCTAGCAGGATTGATTAAAATTTGATAGGCTGGAACAAATTCTTGGCTGAGTAGATTTAATTTTTTATTCATTAATAGTTTTCCCTGTATGTTATTAATTAATTCTAATGAATTTTATTAAACTTAGCTTTCTACATGCTTTAATACTGTATTAGTTTAAGTTTCAGATGGTTTAAACAGACGTTAATATGTGTACAGACAATTTTACCACGTGCATTGAAAACTGGGAGAGCAGGTGAAAGCACAAAGATTTATTTTGTATCTGGAAAAAATTGGAAAAACACAGGGAATTTTGCATAATCTAGGAAAAATGAGGGAATATTTGTTAAATTGAGACATTTAACTGAAAGCTTAAATAAAATATTAGTTATCCGTATGGATGAAAAGGTGCTGAAAAGATAAGCACGTTGATTCAAACATTTCTTACTACCCTTTAAACAAGGGATTTGAAGCGACAGAATATGTATTTCCACATCAAACTTAAATCATTCTGCCTTACATATAAGTTATATAACTTCATACTAATCAGTTTGATGAAAAATTAAATTTTATTACTCTTTTCTTCAATCTAATCTGCCTGTAAAAAAAAGGGAGTTCCTTCTGGAAAACCTGGAAAGTACAGAGAATTTGGTATTAAGTAAATAGTCGTAGTCCTGGTATGGCTAAAATTATAATAAATAATATAATTTAAAGTGAATTGGAACGTTACCAAGTTCATACTCTTTATCGTTTTTGTATAACCTAGTGAATAAAGAACGCTCGCGGGTGTAAACCAGGAAAAGTTTTGAAATGGGTTATGCTACCGCCTTCCGATGTTAAACAAGGTTGGAAACATGGAGTGAACGTGCTTTTTTAGCGCCTAGAAAAGTTGCTTTCGTCCACACCGGGGATGTTTATACTGCATTTTTATAAGTTGGCTCTTCTGAATATTAAATTGTATCGCGGAGCTTGAAGAAGGTAGGAAAGAGTTGAATTTGGTGCGACCTAAAGCTAGATATGTGTCTTGTTTATGTTCAACCCCTATGCCTCATTGGGTTTAAAAGAGATTGAGGCATGTACTTTTCATGTTCAGTGTGAAATAATTTTTCTAGTTAAATAATATTTTGTGTTGAATAAATTGTTATCTTGCAAACTATTTGAATTAAAAACATACTTTGTCAATTATGATAATGTGGAACTTGAAAGCCAAATTTTGATCTAAAATTGTTTTTGAAATATCTAGTTCACCCTCTTGCCTATTTTTTTAATTTTCTTATAGAGAAGGTATAGGCCTAATAATATTTAAAATATTTGACCTCGAGATTACGATCGAGCTTGTCGTTTTATATGCAGCCAAACTCAAAATAATGTGTTTTAATAATATTTTGTATGAGTGTTAAAAAATTTCTTTTCTTTATTACCATGATACAAATAAAATGTACCTGTAATTCTGTTTTATCAATGTGGTATTATTAGGTTTGTATTTATTGTAGGACGCATTGAAATTAATAAAGTCATCACCAATATATTGACTATATAAATATTTAAAAAATATATATTTTCAAGGCTTGATAAACAAAGTTTTACCTTAGAAACCCATAATATATAGAAACATATATAAATATATATAAACATATATATATAATACGGAGCAATATGTGAATATTAAAATTCAAAATATATTATTAAAACAGTCCAGCCCATTTTATATGCAAACATTTTATAATTCTGATTTACAAAATAGTATATACATTTGTTAATAATTATTGATAATGTTTTTATTATTTCATGCATTAACCCAAATCTATGATAATCTTTATATAATTTAAATAAGTATATCAACCAGTAAAGTTTTCTCTCTATTAAAATATCCAAATGTTTCTTAACATGAACTATTTTAGAACAAATTGAAAAATTACACCTAAACACGGGCATTAAACCCAAGACATTTGGCTCACCGCACCAATGTTCTACCTTTGAGCTATCAAGGAATGATCCCGTTATCGGGGTTATTCTTTACTCATATTTTAAGGCAGAGTCTGTGATGGACGTGTGAATATCTTCGGCCTTTAAGAGTTATCATTGTATCTTTGTATAGTGTTACCCTCTTCCCTCTTGAATCACTTGAAAAGTGCAATGTATTTGTACTACTGGTAGAATAAACCCACAACCAAACTAATGACAGACTTATCACACATTCTCTGCCTTATGATTGAAGAATGAACCTGAGCGTGGGAAGATTCTTGGATAGTTCAGTGATTAGAGCATTGTTGAGCCAAGCCAGAAGGTCTCGGGTTCAAGTGTCATTTTTCAATTTATTCGATTATAATCGAGATACGTCTCATGTCCGTAGCTATAATCATTCATCCCCCAAACTTCGCCTTTCATACATACTTAGTTGTATAGCGTTGATTTCTTCCATGAACTATTTTTTTTAACTCTTCCTTTTTTTTGCAACGTTTAGAAAACTTCCTTTCTTTTGCAACGTTTAGAAATTTTATACATCGAGTGGAATATAAATAAAAATCTTCTTTTGATAAAATTGATTTAGGTAATAACACTCTCCTCGAATTATGCATATACGTAAATATATATATATATATATATATATATAAATCCGAGTTGACAAGATGAAAAGATTAAGCTTCGGCGCCACATAGTGTCTTTTTTGGCGACAAAGTCCTGCAAAGACGTCGAAGTTACTTTGAAGTAACTCCACATTCTTCTCTTCACTCAACCCCTTTCTCTCTCTCTTTTTTTATATAGTTGCTGAATCACTTAGCATGAGTCGGGCACACGCTACAGAATTGGGGCCAAGATTAAATCGTGCACACAATTTGAATAATTCTCTCATAAAGAGAAAAACACTTCCTTCTAACGTTTCTTTTTTTTTTATATACATATATATATATTTCTATTACTTGAACTTCTTCAATTTCTTTATATTCTTTTTATAGTTTGTTTTGTGTCTGTTCTTATACCAGCCATCCGTCCGGGAATTTTCCACTTCCGGGAATGGTATTGTTTAGGACATGCATACAGCCCTCCTTTCCTCTATCATTTGGTATCATATCCCGAGCGAGCTCTTTAAGGATGCTCTTAAAACAAAAAGGGTTTGGAAAACGTGGTATCATTACTACCAAAATTACTGGTAGGCAGTTATTAGAAATCTTACAAACACGCAGATTTCGCGTTACTTATAAATAAAACAGTGGATGGGGTGCTATATTCACTCCTATACCCCAAGTTTGTTAATCTTGGCTTTATTGTCATTGGTCTCTTCCCCCCTCTGACCCCCCCCCTTACCCTCAACCCCTCGCCGCAGTTTCACATCACGTCCTCCCATTTACAACAACTTGAACAAAAGTTTGCTTCTTCTTATTATTTTTCTTCTGTTTGTTTTGGTCTTGAGTATTTCTCATAACGAATAAAATACTCACATTTATGAAGGCTTAGTTTTATTTACATACCTTATAAAGTTGTCCAATAATCAGAAAATGACATTTATTTTTTGTTCGGTTTGAATAATCCGGTCATTCGTAAACATATTTTATTAAAAAAATATTGTTTTCCTTCTCTTGTTGGACTTTGACCTTAAGTAAATAGGAGACCAACTAGAGTATTATGGACTTATATTATATAATGCACAATTTAACTTAAAACTATATTTAATCAAATATAAGTATTTTCTTAATATGTGTACACTAGTACCTATTTTAATAGAGTAACTTTTAAGATTTATTTACAGATAGAGTCCATTCGCTAATGAAATGGTAGTAACTTACAGCCAGCCAATGCTACCAGAACCATTCTAAATTAGAATCCATTCGCCAAACCACATGATCTTCAAGACCATAGATCGTGAGTTACTGTCATTTTTGGCGGTTAAAACATTCAAAACATACAATTTATTTTTAATAGTTTTCTTTTCTTTTAGCTGTTTTTAAATCAATGAAACATGAAACTATGAAAATTACTTGTGTGTGTGTGTGTGTTACGAACGATACCTTCTAAAAGGCTGCCTTGATTTCTCAAATTAAAATGGCGAACCAGATGAAATTAAGGCCGTTGATGACGTCATATAAACTGTCTTTGGTTCTGCTCATACGCATCTGTTTACAAAATAAAAACTTTAATTTTGAAATAAATATTTTGTATGGCTCTTTCTCTTATTTATAAAAATAGATATAACAAAACTCAAATTTTCAAAAAAAAATTATTTGTAAATTACCTCAAAATTATTTATTTGCAAAATGAAAAAAGTATTTTAAACCATCATGAAAAATTATTTGCATATTCCCATAGTGAATTTAATATTCAAGATCAAATTTGAAAACATTCAATTATTTTATAATTAACTGTAGTTAAATTACACTTAATTTATTTTGGATAAATAAAGATATTTCATTTTTGATACATAAAATAGTTTCCCAAAAATAATTTTTAATCAAATAGCTTTTTTTTAATATATTTAAAATTTTAAAAAGCGGTCATCAGTAAACTACCGATAGATAATTCCTCCCCCCAAATTAGTATAAAGTTTTATTCGTCAGGGCCATGTCAAACACTTCCCAAAAATACATTTTAACCAAGATCGTTATAACTATTTTAAAAATTCGTACTTTCAAAAATCTCTCAGTAAAAAGCCCCTTATCAAATTTTTACCCTAAACAAAGTATACAGGTTTTTGTGTTATGCAAAACACTCTTAAGCTACCCATTGGGAACCAATTCATTAAGGCCATTTTAAAAATACTCTCAGTTTTTGAAAAATCACTCATCAGTAAACTACACATAATTTATTTTTTAACCAAAAATAAATATAGTGTTAAATGGCATGTAAAGTATTCCCAAGATAACCATTTTGAACCAAATCACTAAGATTTGTTTTAATCTTTCAAGTTTAAAAAAAATCAGTAATCTACAGATTACCCATAAATGAGTTTTTATCCCAAAAACAAGTAAACATTGTCATTTGTTATGTAAAACACTTCCAAGATACTCATTGGAGCCAAATCGTTAAAGCCATTTTAAAAATATTTCAAGTTTTTGAAAAAACAGTTGACAGTAAACTATCCATAAATGAGTTGTTACCCCTAAAACAAGTATACACTGTTATTAGTCATGTCAAACACTCCCAATATACCCAGTTCAAGTTTATGAAAAAATCTGTCATCAGTAAACTACCCTTCAAAAAAATTTAGCCCAAAAACTAATAATACAGTGCTATTTGTCATGTCAAACAAATCTCAGATATGCAGTTTAAACAAAATCGTTAGAGCAATTTTCTAAATAGTTTGAATTAAAAAAATCGCTCATCAGAAAATTAACCTTAATTTGAAGCCTAGGCTCAAAATCAAAAAATGTCTTGAGGTATAGTAATCATATAGAATTTAAATATCAAGTTTGAACTAAATTTATCCAGCCATTTCGGAACCATGGCCAGGGACAAACAGACAAACTGACGGACATACATGGAGACAAATAGAATTGTAAAATCCAATTTATTGGGTTCGTGTTCACATAAAGCGTACAAATTTGTCATAATTTTGAGATAGATTTTCACGATCACAATACTTTCTCTTGATATTAGAAAATAAAAATGTTATACTATATTTATATATGGGTGGAATTTTTTATAAAAACTAATAAAAACTTTTCTCGATTCGAGGCCAAATATTAAACTAATTTAATGGGTCAATTTGTACTTTAAATTATTTTATGCTAATATTATGTCTATATGCTAAATCTACCCGTCCAAACTATCAATACATATATATATATATAATTGGGGTATGAATGAGTAATATATAAAGATGAGAAAAGGTACTCACATTTGCGCGGATATATATTATAGGTAACCATATATTTAAACAACCTAAGCATTAAATTCAAAGATTTCCTCTTCTATTATCATTGTACACATATAGTTGGATATTCATAATATGTCAGTAATAAAAAGAAATTCTTTCGAGAGCTCGTTGAAATGCCTATACAAACTATACAAGTGCGAGTTAAATTTCTTATCATCTGCTCGATGGGTTTTCCTTCCATACATTAAAGTTTCTCATTGTATTCTTCAAGAAGCTTACACAGAACAAAAACGTGAGAGACTAAACTTCTCATCGTCTTACGCCTCATAAATAGATGTTTAAAACTTTAAGAGCCTTTACAAAGATAGAACATCATAGGAACAAGGGGTTTTAGCTATTAATTTCACTTCAACCTTAGATCAGAAAATGACATTATATGAATATGATGCAATACGACTCAATATACATGAATTGAATTTTGGCTTTCTTATTTATTAGGATTCACTGCAACGGAGGTAATAAATAAAAGGAACATTTATTTACTGTTTATAAACAAAATATAACTGAATTAAAACAAAACATCCTTTCTTTAAGTTAGAATATATGATCGAAGTGAATGTATTTTGTTTGAATATCAAGATTCTATGTCTTGGGTTTGTAAAAAAATTGTGTCAAATTGATCAAAAGTCTAAATGAACATTCAAATTTAATAGATATTGGTTGAATATGTTTCATAAGAAAAAAGTAGGCCTATAAGCTTGTCCATACTCATAGACGAACTTGCTCGACTGTCTATAGACAGATAGCGGATTTTTTCTATAGACAATCGCAAACAAATCTCAAGGAAGTCTATCGACTTTGTCACGCGTCCGCACCTTCATATAATCTCCGCAACACCATGAACGACGTTGCTGCCTATGGCATCGCTGCTGGTGCTGTAATCATACTAAATGGTCACCAAAATATTATTATTAGCACCACGTATTACTACCCGTTTGGGTTATACGCACTTACGCTAATGTGTAATGGTAGGGTGATTGTGAGATGAAATGGAGGACCTACAGTTTAACGTGGAATTCGAACCACGGTGGAGGCCTGGGATTCCTCACTTTCACAAGTTGTGATTAATACACGTCTTGTCAGAGGTGAAGGAAGGGTTTGGCAATCAGATCACCAAAATAAAAACAAAAAAAATCTTTGGTAGACACTGAACCTTTTTTCTGATGGCCCTAAATTTGGGATCAATCTTCTAGAAAGATTGAAACTATAATATGGTCCAGGTTTTAGAAATTGTACTCGTTTAACTACCCCAGACTTCTAAGAATTGCTTCAGATGGTTGGAAGCAAAATATAAATAGAGGAAACGATATTTAGAAAAGACATACCAGCATCTCTCAGGTTGGCAAGCTGGACAGAGACTGAATGGTTTTTGTCTATCACATGTCCACACCACAAAATGTTGAGCAGCTTGTCTCAGATTTACCATCTCGGATGAGAGAACCTAGACCTACGATTTTGGTCTATAGGTAGGGAGTTGTATAACACCCCTTTTATTCCACTTTTATCGATAGACAATCGCGGAACATTGTCTATAGACATGAGTTGCACGGTTTTGTATATGATTATGTACTTACCTTAAGTATCAAAGTAGCAGACTTTTGAAGAGGTAAAAAATAAAACCATTACGTATATAGTAAGATTTGTGTAAAAGCTAGTGTATTGGATATTGAAGATAGGCTAATTGGTTAAAACAATGTCGCTTATATATTTTTTTAAATTTTCAAAATCTTTCATTCAGCGGGGAGAGAAATGGGTTTGTGGTTAAGGGTTCATTTCTACCAATTTTTTAATAATGAACTAAACAAATGCTTACATAGTTGAGTGTTGGTACATTTTTTTACTCTTAATAGAAATATTATTTTAATTTATTGAGCACAATTGTGTTTTCTAACATATGGTATTATCTATTACAAAGTATGAATAGACAATAATATGTCAATTTTAGAGCTAGGACTTTAGGTTAATCTAAAAAATAACAAATTTATTTTCAAAAGTTAAGTTGTTATTAAAATGGATAGGCCTACTATATAATGTGATGTTGAAAAACAATTAAAAAATAAAGATATTTTAAAAAGTATTTAGAGGAACATTATGTATGATCATGAACAATTAGAGAAAATTAAAATACTTCATCAACTTAAAAAATGGTCAAATGAGTTGATGTCTAAAACATAGGTTAACACATTATAATATTAATACACAGAATATAACAAAATATAACGTGATATGAACATATACATTAAAGTCGAAACTTATTTTGAAATCATTTGAAAAAAAGTATGTCAACATCAGCGAATTTGATTTAGATAATGTTGGAGTATGATATAATATCGAATTAAAAAAGTATGGTTATGTTGGTCTAAGTCTTATCTGTATTGATGTCCCATTACTCCTTTGAGATCCAGCACTGGAAAAAGTGTCTGGAATACTTCAATTCGACATGTTTCGGTAGATTATTACCATATTCATGGATATTTGTCTTTGTGAAAAGCACAAAGTGTTTTTATGACAACTAGATGTTAACTGAGTTGTGAGATTATGCTGATAAACACATAAGCTACACAATATTTTACTAATTTAGTACGGTTCAATACCCACTAAATCAATAAATACATTTAAGGAGAAGGGTCAAAGAACTTTCTTTTTTATATAGGAAGTGGAATCATATTAGCTTGGAAAGAATATGTAGGAACCACATTGTTAAGGAAGACTTGGGTAACCCACTTCGGTGGTCCCATGGTCTAAGGCGTCACTCTCCAGTAGACTAGACTGTCGATGACGGGGTGTACTGAGTGTGGTTTTTCCAAAATGATTTTCTACGTAGGTGCGGGTGTACTTCTTGTTTATATAACCTTCCTAAACCCTAAAACCATTAGCTTCATTAGTACATAGGCGTATAGCCCGAAATGTTAGTAATACGTGGTGCTAAAAAAACAAACAAAAAAATTCAAAGAAATAACGTGTTTAAGAGAGCAGTATCTTGGAGCTACAAAAACTACCAAAATTATTTAAATCTAGCAAGTCAAGTGATATGGAGATGTCACTTTTGAGCAATAGTAACAATATTTATAATTAAGTAAGTAAATTGAAATGTAATCAATGTTGACTGCACCTACATTGGTGGTCGTATAGTCTAAGGCGTGACTCTCGTAATAGAATAGAGAGCAGATGACCAGGGAGATTGAGGTTAAAATCCCTGTTGGGTGATCTGAGGGTGGTTCTTCCTAAATTGTTTTGTACTTTCTCTCCTCTCTCCCTCTTCCTGTAAACTCAGCCTTCCTCATTGCAAACTTATAAGCGTAATTAAAATACGTAAATGCGCATAACCTGAACAAGTAGTAAATACGCGGTTCAAAAAAAAGGTTGACTGCAAAAATATATGAGAATTTATTATAAATCACCCCTTCCATTCTCTTATTGTAAAGATAGTCAGAAAGATGTGCATGTATCTTAAAATTGTGGATCCGAAGTGCTTCTCTTCAACTTCAAAAGGAAAAGGGGCTGCAGCCTTCTACGCCACCTGTGCATTGGCATGGCGTGCAGTATTTCCAGGGTAAGCAGAGCTTGTTAAAACTGTACTTACGACATATTTTCCCCCACTTGCTTCCCATTTGACCAATCATACATAGATCCTGCTCTGAATACCTCTCAGGAGAATTAATGTCGGTTGATAACTAGACAATGAGTGTTAAACTGAATCATTACTGCCACTCAAAGGTACAGTTTTTGCTAAATCTAGCGTGGAAACACTCTAGGGCAAGCCACTAATCGCTTGATTAATATGTATTAACTTGCCTACTTTGAACATCCTTGAAACGGCTTAGTGTAATATGAAGTTGGATTTAGCTTAAGTCAGTTCATGGTAGGTAATCAATGAAATCGCTACAGCGCTTTGTTGAGTTTTTTAATAGATGTTTTCTATATTAAAATAAAACTTTGACTTTTTCAAGCAATTAAAATAGATTCAAAAAAAAAAATTCAGCGTTAGAAACCTTGGATAAAAGTTTCTGCCGAGAGGATTTTAAGTGTAAATAAATTGGGAATTTATTTTATTTTGTTTAAAATAAAAAAGCAATGTAGTATTATATATTGTCTCCAAATAAAGTGTTCAAAAATTAAGAGTGCGGCCTAAACATGACAACTTTAAACGAAGAAATTAACAATATGATTATTAAATTAAATCAATTAATTGACAGGAGATGTAGAAATTGACAAATTTTTAGAGAATATTTTAAAGAGGAAATAAAATTTTGATTTTTGTTTGATGGAAATAATTATTGTTGCTTTTAATTAAAAGTAAACCACTTCAGTGGCTGTATAGTCTAGCGTGTAACTATCGTGTTAGACTGGCCTGCTGATGACGAGGAGACCAGGGTTTAAATCCAGGTAGTTTCCACTGAGGGTAGTTTTTCCTAAATGGTTTTCACTCTTATTCCAAGAAAATGAGGGTAGATTATCCCTAAAATGCTTCCTTCCTCTTATTTCTCTCATTAGAGTAATTATCACACATGCGTACAACCTGAACGTGGTGATAAAATAAAAAAAAATTAAAAGTAAACTTTTATACGAGTGGTCCATTTTATATTATGTAAATGTATGTATACATGGATGTTGTTTTAAACTTACTAGATATTCTGAATTAAATTTAGTGTTTGAATTAGTTATTTAAACATCTCATTGACTTATTTAAATGTATCTTTTTTATACCAATTTAAATTAATTAAATGGATCATAGTTTGTGAATGACTAGCTACATAAGATCGTAAAAGTTCCTGTCCACCCTAAATAGATATTGGTTTAAATGTATCGCGATATTTCTCTTAGAAAATCAGGTATGTAATAACCTCTTTGTTATTCCAACTTAAAAACTGTTAAGAATGTTAAAAACTTTAGTAGTGATATTATTTGAAGCATGAGGGTAATAGCTTTGGTTATATGGCAAGATAAATTTAACAATTTATATTTAATTAATTTTATAAATACATTAACTTGAAATAAAATTATTGCTTCTTATTGATTATGAATCGGTCATACTCATGATGTCATTATTTAAATAATAGTTCTTGGTTTGTCACCGAATGCTTTAATAAAAATATACATACATTTTAATTTTTTTTTATAAAAGTGTTGTCACTAACCCGAGTAAATTTATTTTATAATCTTCAACCCACATATTTATAATATACCTACCACAAACATAATGAAAATTATTGATTTGAAATATTTGGGGTGGTGTGTTCATTTTCTACGATTTTCTAAGTTCACATCAAGATGAGAGACCTAAATTTGTGCCCTTGAAGGACTATTTTGACACATGGCTATAAAAATAGGTTTAGTTATTTATAGTTATTGTATTTATTTAAATAGGTTACATAAATTGTTACCGTACAAACTTATGTTTGTACTAATGTGTGAAAAATTACCAAATATCTCTATAAAATATGTTATCTATATATTGGCTCGTTTTTTACAGGTATAATCAATGTACAAAGATACGCCACCAATGGGATATCTTTACAAAGTAAAGTTTTATAGTAGGAAAAAAATATTAAAGAATTTAACTGTCAAGGTTTAAAATGAAGTACTTTTATAATTCTTCCAAAACATTTATAAAATCAGGTCTAATTTATTTATACATCAACCAATATAACATTTTAAAAAAATACTCAAGCTGGTTCTGTTAACGATATTATTTAATGTAAAAAAGAATCTAATAATAAGATTTGTATTTAGATATATTTAGTCTACATCTCAAAACTGAATTAACCAGTTTAAATGAATAATTTGAAATTCGCGATGTCTTCCATCTCACCTTATTACGCATGAGTTAAAAAAAAACCACAATACAATATTAATTCAGCAAGATTAGCACCATTTTCTTATCTAGCGACACCAGTGCTATGACCATAAGGAGTGTTTCAACCCGTAAACTAATATTTATGTAAAGGTGGCCGAGGGTATTACTACCTCCTAAGACAACCTCACTTGTACCAACATTGATTAGGTAAAATCTCCCTCTTGTCGCAACAAACACCCACGCAGTCGCACCTACACATAGAAGTATGGGGGTGGAGGTAGAGGGGTTATGGCACCTTTAGTTTTATTTTCATGGTGGTCGAGAACCAGTAAATTGGATCCCATTTTCAGCCGAAGCTTGGTTGAGAGGGGGGGAGGGGTCTATAAGCCGGAAAGTAAGCCCCCTTCTGTTGTAAGCTCTATTTTCCACACTTTGTTGTAATCCTTGCAAGGTGATGTGCTCTGGGGGACTGTAATATAGGGGTGGTTGGGTGAAGAAGCTGGCGTCCAAGTGGGGGTTGTTTATGAATGGTGGTGGACAAATATGAGGCAGCGAAATAAATGTGATGCTACCAATCCACACATTTTCAGGGTAGTTACTTTCTTGCTACCCGTATCAGTGGCCGAACGGTCTAAGGCGTCACTTTCGTGTTAGACTGGCCTGCTGATGACGGGGAGACTGGGTTACGATTCCCGGTCGGGTCAACCGAGGGTAGTTTTTAATAAATGGTTTTTTACTCTCCTTTCACGCAAATGTAGGTAGACTACCCCTAAAATATTTCCTTTCTCATCTCTACCCCATTAGAGTAGGCCTAACTATCATATATGTGTATAGCCTAGACAGGTAGTAAGACATGATGATAATATTATCTTGTTAATCTGTGTGGTACAGCGATTGGGAGACAAAAAGCTCGATTATAGTTTCTTGGTTCAATACCAGTTCAATATACAACATATTAACCATTAATAATTGTAGTTAAATGGGTCAGTCTTGTAGTCCAGCTGTTACGGTTCTTGGGGAAGGAATAAACATTTAGTGTTAATTTTAGACTTATTTGTTAAGTTGGATTTTAATTCTTTTGCTAGGTTATGTATGAATTTTTAGTTTAATCACTAAGAACTTTAGGCGAAGAAAAAAATGCAACTAAAAAAATAAGCCACAGTCCCTATTATTTAATTCTGACATATGTATCTTTATTTATATTTATTTAACTTCTTAATCAAAAACGCATCAAACTATTCTTAGATGATTTTAACAAAATAGAATATCAATGACTAAATATTGGATACGTGTGCTATCCCCTTGATGTACTTAATAATCTCTTTTTAAAATGCAATAGTTAGCATAGTTTATTTAATTGAGATAATATCAACATTTACCATTATAAATCATTTGGTTACTTAACAAATTGTTAAAAATTAATTTCAATTTTCACATTAATAACGTAATGGAGCTTTAAAACCACTTTCGACCGGTACATTTATTCATTATTGTCATCCATTTTCAATTATATTTGATTGAAGTTGTTTACTTGTATTGCAATGACAAAGCAATTAAAATAAAAATAGCTAAGAATATTACTAAATAATTTAATGATTCCTTTTACTATTTTTACCTGGTTCCTTTCTAAAATAATAATTTATGTTAAATTAAAAATGTAATATGGAGAATATATTATTATTCTTAATGTTTTCAAACTTAAGATATTTAAAACTCGTATTAATTAATACGTTTAGCTACAAAACTAGCTCTAGCTTAGTTACTATTTAGTTATAGAATTATGTTGGTTAACCTTTTTAAAATCAATGTTGATCTTATTTATTGCAATACATATTTTACTAAACTTACCACATTTATATTAAAAAATCATTTACTATTTCATATTGATTGTTAGAAATATGATTTTAGTAATATTTTTAATTTTAAAGTATCAGCATCAACTTTTATAAGAAGTAAAAATTGAATTGAAGTAAATTTCTCAATAAAATAATGTCTAAGGAGAGCCCGTACAACGCGCATGTACAATTGCGCATAGAGGAATGGAAATGGAACAGAAGACATGATCATGCATGATTACACTAAGGAATAATCCACAAAATACGAAACACTTCAAATTTCTAATTGTTTATGATTCTTACGTTTTCTTATAGGGTAAATTAAGTTACTGAAGCATATTTTGGGGAAATATTAGCTTAATAAACCGTCAATTTTATTAACTTTTTATCAAGAAAGTGTAGAAACACTACAATAATGTAAAGTGATAGTGAAGGAAGCCAACCTGAAAGGATAATTAGGTTAGGCCTAGATATAAACAAACAAACACACTTCTCTATTTTCTTTCTAAACCTTTACACTTTCAACTTCTTCAAACTTTCACAATTGCACATTATTTTGAATTTTTGGAAATATTTATTATTCATATGAAGAGACATTATTGAAAAAGTAATACTCCCGAAAATTCAAACTAGAGTGCAACTGTGTAAGTTTTGAAGAAGTGGAAAGTGTAAAAGTTTAAGAAGACATGGAGAAGTATGTTTGTTCCTATCCGGCCTAACCTAACTATCCTTTCAGGTCGGCTTCCTTCACTATCACTTACTTTACATTATTGTACACTGTTTCTACACGGTCTTGTTATATATTTCCAAGCCATCATGCAATTATTCACTTTATTAACTATTTATAATTGTTAGTGTAATTTTAATGTCCTTAAAGACATGAGTGTTGAAACCATTTTATTATTTTTAGTTATATTTTTATTTTAGTGTTACTCTTATTTTTAAATTGTGTTTTATAAGGGTTGTTTCTAATTTAAAAACCGATATTTCCATTATTTAGCTTTTTTTTAATCAAAAGTATTTACTATTTATAAAAATGATTGCCATTCATATTTTAAAATCATGTGTTTTAATATACTTTTTAACATTTTAAAATTATAAATACACTCGAACTCGACTCAAACTCGGAAGCTTTTAGAAATACTCGACTCGAATTAAAAAACCTAATCTCGAATAACTTTAGTTAATGG
The DNA here is from genome assembly GCA_902151455.1 of Timema bartmani. Taxonomy (NCBI): domain Eukaryota; kingdom Metazoa; phylum Arthropoda; class Insecta; order Phasmatodea; family Timematidae; genus Timema; species Timema bartmani. The sequence goes on from CABFWB010006319.1 coordinate 34,051, forward strand.
TGTTAAAACCTAAAAGGTATTTTTATTTTGACCAAAATAATATTGACGATATTGATTATAGCATATGTGATGTGATTTATAATACTTACTCCCATATTAACAATTAATAAATAATATTGTCACTTAAATTAATATTTTGTTTAATTGAAAAGTGTGCTACACTTTATTAGGAAAATGTACTCAACATATCCATTAAGAGTTAAATCTTATGTTTAAACAACACCATTTACTATTCGTAAGGAAAGTACTCATATTCACACAAAGTAGGTACGGATGAGAGGGGTATAATTGATAGGAAATTGACCCTCATTTGCGTGGAAAAAGTGGGAAACCGTTTAAGAAAAAAACAACAGCCTCAACATCTCAACATTCAAAGCTGGCATTTGAACCTTGACCCTCCCCATAGGAAGCAATTTAAGATAGTTAGGTTTGTATACCAATCGACCAGAGATGTGGGTCCCGTGGTCCTTACAATAACCTAATATTATAAAGTAGGCCTACAACCCCCACTCATGACCTTCCTTTCAACCAATATAGGCCTGACTC
>CABFWB010006320.1:0-25694 GCA_902151455.1 Timema bartmani
TAATATATTAAAGTAACCGTGCATTTTCCCTTGTAAATAAACATGGTTGGTTGTAATAGTACTTCTTACATTGAGTAGTGTCTGGTGCAATATGAAACTAAGGAAGTTATGTGACCTTAATAGACAAAACAACTTCAAGTTACTATCACTATCAAGTGAAAAGAATATTCAATCATCATATTGCTACAAAAGTCACACATCTCTACATGTCAAAAATGTTCTGCTGTAAGAAGAGACTAATGGTTTGTTTTGTGATTGGTGCTCAGACCAAGTTTCATTGGTTGTTGGGTACCACAGAAACAGCTAGAGGGAGGCGGGGTGGGGGTAGAGGAAGGAGTGAATGCTGAAAGCAGGGACACAAAGGGCATATAAATCTGCACCTAGGCACCATTTTAGTCATTCAGAAGGATTTCGAGTTTCTAGTTCCACAACTGAGCCTCACGTGATTCTGTTGGTGCTCGATAATATTACTACAAAAAGGTAATTATTTCAAATTAATTTGTAATTATCTTGATAATCCAAACTATTTTTTTGCATTGCGTCTTAACACTTATCCAGTCTATGGTCATAGGGTAGGGACGAAGAAGGTAGAATTTAAAGGAAATATACCAGCATTTGATTGGAGGGAGAGTGGGAGAAAATTTAGGGAAAGATACTCTTAGTAAATCTGGCCAAGATTAAAACCATAACCTCCTCGTCACTGGCAAACCAGACTAAGCCAGCTTTGTGTTTAGTTTGCGTGCCTACCAATGCAAGTTCAGCTATTATTCTTCGTTTTATATTATTTATTTTATACTTTTATTAATTAAATAAGTATATGTATATTAGGGATGCACAGACTTGGAAATATCTCAATCAGACGAGAAAATAAAATCTTGATCTTGTCTCGAAAGTTAAAAATGAATCTTGAAAATTCAGGAAATTAAAAAAAAAAGCCCAAAGAAATTTACAAACCCAAAAGAGAATCTACGATTTCTAATAAAACCATACAGACCCAAAAATAGGCAGCACTTTTTCCCCAAAAACAGCCTTCATAAGGAAATTTTTGGGTTATAAATATTGTTTTTTAATATCAAACTTTGACATAATAAGCTGTTACACTACAAAATTTAATTATAAATGGCTTACTTTGCAACTGTCACTATTTTATTAATTGCATTTAAAATGAATAAGAGTTATATCTTAAGGGTTTGAATGAGATTTTAAATAATCCAAAACAAGTGCCAGCCCAAATGTCAAACGGAACTCTCTAAACTATATATTTATTTTAATAAACATAATTTATATTAATGTTCTTTCAAAGAAAGTTTTCTCATCTCGTTCTCAATTTTTTTTATATTCTTGTCTCGATATTGTCTTGAATTGAAATAAGTGGTTCAAACACATCCCCAATATACATAAATATGGCTCAATTAAAACAATATTTAACAGCATTCGGCATCTAAAGTGCATCAGGACAATATTTTAAACAAAATATTGTTCTTATAAACAACCCCTTAATTTAGGTAGGTAATACAGCTCAAACCAAACATCACATAGGGGTGAAGTTTTCTGTACTCAACTTTAAAAAACAGCGCAGTGAAACCATTTTATCGTACCTAAAAAAAAAAAAAAATTGTAAAGTAAATATTTTAAATGTAGAAACTAATAAATGGATCCCAATTTGTTGTTGTCAAGTGAATAATGCTGAAAATCACACTCTGATATATTCGAGTGTGATCTTGTAAATCATGTCCTGGTTAGTAAACTGTGATACAGGCTCTAAAGACACAATATTTATTGTTTGTTAGTATCTGGGATATCATCTTTAATTAAGAACCATACTGAGTGATGGATCATCACAAGTTCCCAAATGAGATTTGAACACAAAACACTTGGAGATGCACAGATGTTAACTATTTGTCGTGGGTATACCTGTCATAGTTTAATACAAAGTTGTTTTAACATAATTTTGTGTATATTTGTCTTACTACCCAAATTTTATCATTCTTAGCAATTGGGTTGGATGTGCGAATTTAAAGTATAGTTCTAAATTCAGCTAGTTTTTAAGTCCTGTATATTCTAATAAAACTGTGTTTAAAATGTTCTTATTTGTTAAATAAACTATATTAAGTAGTAAAACTGAGGTCATAATATTTTAGCACACCTGATAACTTATTTTAATTTAGTTTTAGCACTGCGTCTTACCACCCGTTCAGGTTATACAAATTTACTAATTACGCTAATGTGTTGGGGATGAAGAAAGTTGAATTTAGATGTAGTGTAGCCGCTATTGCGTGGACGTAGTGTGGAAATCCATTAAGTTAAAAACACTCTCAGTACACCTGACTGATATTCAAACTGTCGGCAGTCTAGACTTTAGCGAGAGTGACGCGTTATAAACAGAACACTTATAAATTACCTACTTTTTATTGATGTTTCAGGTAACCATGATGTGTGGGACATGGCTCTTGATGATTTCCTTTCTCTTCTTAGCTTCTGTCTGGTGAGTTTAATAATGCATAGTTCACTATCACTCCTCACACAATACTGCAAATATTTTCTTACATACAGTCAAATAGTGTCAAATCAAGGTATTAATAACTATGATAAAACCCTGGCATTCCCTGTCAGAGTCAAGATAAAACCCTGGCATTCCCTGTCAGAGTCAAGATAAAACCCTGGCATCCCCTGTCAGAGTCAAGATAAAACCCTGGCATTCTCTGTCAGAGTCAAGTTAAAACCCTGGCATTTCCTGTCAGAGTCAAGATAAAACCCTGGCGTTCCCTGTCACAGTCAAGATAAAACCCTGGCATCCCCTGTCAGAGTCAAGATAAAACCCTGGCGTTCCCTGTCACAGTCAAGATAAAACCCTGGCATCCCCTTTCAGAGTCAAGATAAAACCCTGGCATTCCCTGTCAGAGTCAAGATAAAACCCTGGCATTCCCTATCAGAGTCAAGATAAAACCCTGGCGTTCCCTGTCACAGTCAAGATAAAACCCTTGCATCCCCTGTCACAGTCAAGATAAAACCCTGGCGTTCCCTGTCACGGTCAAGATAAAACCCTGGCATTCCCTGTCACGGTCAATATAAAACCCTGGCATCCCCTGTCACAGTCAAGATAAAACCCTGGAATCTCCTGTCAGTGCCAAGATAAAACTCTCTTTTATCAGAACTAAGATATCATTTTTGCATCCCTTTACCCTGGCATTCTATATCAGAATCATCCATCCAACTTTTTTTTTATATACAAGCCAGTTCTTTTAAATAATTAGAACCATTTATCCTTAAGTAAACAAATTAAAATTAATCCACTCCTCTATATAAATTATGATCAACATTTTCATATAAAGAGCCTTATCTGTCAACTAGAAACATCCACTTTCCCGATCAAGATGTTCTCTTATAGCCCGGTCGGTCGTGGGGTTATGGAAATACATCATAATACCAAAAAATTGTGCTATAGAAAACATTAGTTAAATGGGAAAATAAAGGTTAGTGGGTATTATATATAAAAAATTACAGCATTAGTGGTGGAGAAACAAGGCACTAGCGCAGGGAATCGAAGAAACCCCACACTAGTACACATGAGCCATGCAGAAGTAGTGGTAAGAGAGAACTGCAACAAATGCAGAGAATCACAGTGGCCTGCTTTCAAAAGTCACACAGTAGCCATCTCAGAACCACGTTATCGAGTAAAACTACCCCTATTTTGCTGATCTCGATACATCCTAATAGCATAGTAAAAACATGTGTAATAGGAGAACTACCTGCATTCATACGTCCAATTATGTTATAACTAGTTGTCACTTTTGATAAACATTATCAATACCTATAAAAAATAACACTATATCTTTATTAATTAGTAAAATGTTATTTTTGTTGACCACAAAAATATATGTTTGTATTTTTTAAAAGGATCTTTCCATCAAAATTCCACTATAGTTTGGCTATATACATGTGAATTCAATAGACAAATGATAAGACAGATTGTATAACAAATTAACTACAAACACATGTTCCAGGACTAAGGAAGAAGGCCAATGTTCCTGTGCCCTCTTTGCAAACCAGAACATTACTGGGATCGAGTCTCTCCTGTCCAAGGAGATACCCTTGAACATAACATGTGGCACTGAGGGACAGGCAATCTGCAACAGCACTTGTGTTTCTTTGGTGGGTATCACGTGCTAGTGAATACAAGTAGGGCCTAAAAACAGATGCAGTAAGGAAGTTTATTTAAATTAATGAAACATCTAATCTACTGTTTACAATAATAGTAAATTTTTACTAGAGTTCAGAGCCTTATTTGGACATCTATTAAAGTTACTATATCTAAATCACATTTCAGCTATCAAGTCATGTGATATAAAACTGTTACTCTTGATAGATATTATCAATAATCTATCAAATAAAACCAGTAAAAGGCAACCGGAAAATTAGTTTGTTTTTTCTAAAAAGATATTTTTATGTAAATTGAATTACCTATTTTGTTCAATCTATTTGTTGGCTTTAATGTGTTGTAAAGTGAGTTTTTTTCCCCATGATACATGAATTAGGCCTCATTGAATACAAATAGAAGGAATGGCTTGTCTGGATTGATGGTACATTGGCTCCACTTTGCTAAAAACAAATTTTAATGTCCAAGTTTCACCATTATTTTAAATATTATATTTAGCACCGCGTCTTACTACCCGTTCGGGTTATACGCTTAAGTACTAATTACGCTAGTGGATTAGGAATGGGCAAGGTTGAATTTAGAGGAAGTGAACCCGCATTTGCGTGGAGGGAGAGTGGAAAACAGTTTAGGAAAAACCACCCCCAGTTCACCCGACCGAGATTCGAACCTTGATCTCCCCGTCCTCGGCGGTCGAGCTCAACACGACTAGCGCGTTAGTCAACTACGCCACCGAGGCGGGTATTATTTAAAAAACCTGTAAACTAAGTTTTTGATTCAATTACCAGTTAATGTCTCTTGAAAAAAATTTCATGAACCAAAATACAACTCTTTACTGGCAGTTGTTTGAAGTCCAAGCTCAGTTGGTAGTGTGTCTGCCTACTAAGGTTCGATTGGGTTTGATTCCCAGCATGGCCTAAAGATATATCATTGATGAAAGTGAGGTTGTTTCCCCTTACCCAGTGGTGAATTAACGGCCCGGTTGGGCTGGATATTGTGTCTGTGCTGGATTTAAGTTAGATGTTAAGTCACGTGTTGATATAACCAGTCTGTTCAGAAAGTGCACGTTTAATACCTCAAATAAAATTAATGGCAGTGAAAAACAATGTTTCAACAATAAATTGTTTATAATATAGGTCAGGACTTTGATATTATCTTTTATAATTTATAAAAGTATGGTTCAAATTAGATAATTGATAAATGAACTATTGCGTATAGTTGACATTATGATTAACCCTTACAGGACGTTAGCAATCAAGGTATTAATTATTCACATTTACAAAGAGTGCTGTAATATGAGTCAAATAAGTACAAACCAATAACATTACATAATACACTAAAAATAGACCACTTAATTAAAATGAAAATAAAAGTCAAATAATTATAACAGTAATGGACTAGTTGTAAAGTTAAATATAATATGTAATACCAGTCGAATAGGATTGAACTGATAACATAACTTAATACACTATTAATTACAATTATTTAAAATGAAAATAAAATTTAAACAATTATGACAGTAACAAACTAGTCATGAAAGAAGTTTGACTTTGAGACAATTTGAAACAACCATTTAAAATAAGTTATACAAAATTGATGATTGGTTTGTTGTGAAGAATAGCTGCTTGAATGAAAAAGTTTTCAGCTGCGTTTAATTTTGTTCCTTTGTGAAAAAAGTGTAAAGGTTTCATACATTGTTCGATCGGTTTAGGTTGGTGGTTGAATATTTGAGATGTTCTGCAAATTTTGGTTCTATTAAATTTAAAATCAGAAATGTGTTCTTTGTAACGAGTTTTGAAGTTTCTTCCAGTGTTACCTATTTAAATGCTGTTGCATTCACAGGTAAGTTGATACATTCCATTTTTCTTATATTTATCATTTGTATTCAAGTTGCTATTACTGGGGTTTTTCTTAATATTATTGTTGGTGGTGAAAGCGATATTAGGATTGTGTTTCTTGATTATGTTGGTGATACGATGGGTTTCAGGACCAATGTAGTTAAATTTAATCAATTTTTTCTCTTCAGTAGTATTATTGTTTTCATTTATGAGTGTAGTAGAAAAGTTATCTGACTGTAATTTCTTTTCTTTTTTTTGTTTTGTAAAATTTTGTAAATAGTAGAATGGGAATATCCATTATTTACTGCAATTTGTTTGATTGTATTGAGTTTGATTTTATAGTTAGATTTGTTGAGAGGGATGTGAAGTAATCGATGAATTAGACTGTTGAAAGTAGCGAGTTTGTGAGAGGTTGGGTGGTTTGAATTGTTGGGTATTATTGCATCAGTATGAGTAGGTTTTCTATATATTTTATAGACAAGTTTGTGGTGAGAATTCTTGGTGATGTTAAGGTCTAAATAGTTGATCCTGCCATTATTCTCTTTTTCAATGGTGAAAGATAGTTTTGGGTGGATATTATTGACTAAGTCGGTGATGGAGTAAATGTTGTACTCATTGTCAAAAACAATCAAGATATCATCTACATACCTACAAAAAACCAATTTTCAATGAACAATCACATTCATCCAACCAAATTCTAATTAACACTTTAAAACATCTATCTAAGAACATTAAAATTATATAACCCTTTCTCTCCTGCTCTACCCTCCAGCGTATAAAAAGACCCGTTCGAGCTGGAGTCAAGAAGATTAGAACTGTATTCTCCTCCTTATTCCTATCCATCTATCTTTCCACCTGGTAAAGTTCTCACGGATACTTTTTTTACATCACTTTACAACCCAACATATGTACACCTTGGTATATCAACTACACCTCATATCACGTTGCCATCACTGCATGTTTCTATTTTACCTAATTCTGCAACAAGCCACACCCAGACAGTCAACATCTACAGGTCGTAGCAACACAATGTGTTTCATCTCCCAGACGTAAGTTTGTTGGTTTGAATATTGCTGCTTTATCTATATTTTTTATTCTATGGATCTCATTCATCTTTTCACTTAATTTTAAATTTGTTTCAACCTTTATTCTTTACCAAGTCTTTAATTATAATTTCAGTTCCATGATTATGGTTCAATGTTTGTAGTACTGAAACATGTTGGCTGAATAACGTTCCAGTGATTCCCAGCACATACTGGAACACCGAAAGGAGTACAGGGATCAAAACATCAGATAAGACTTAGATAATTATCAAACTAAATTAAACCTCTATGGAAACTTGTTGAACACTGAAATGTTACAATTCAAACCTCTCATCAATTTTGTATAACTTATTTTAAATGGTTGTTTCAAATTGTCACAAAGTCAAATTTCTTTCATAACTAGTTGGTTACTGTCATAATTGTTTAAATTTTACTTTCATCTTAAATAATTGTAGTTAATAGTGTATTAAGTTATGTTATCAGTTCAATCCTATTCGACTGGTATTACATATTATATTTAATTTTACAACTAGTTCGTTATTGTTATAATTGTTTGACTTTTATTTTCATTTCAATTAAGTGGTCTATTTTTAGTGTATTATGTCATGTTACTGGCTTGTACCTATTTGACTCATATTACAGCACTCGTTGTAAATGTAAATAGTTAATACCTTGATTGCTAATGCCCTGTAAGGGTTAATCATAATCTCAATTATACGCAATAGTTCATTTATCAATTATCTAATTTGAACCATACTTTTATAAATAATAAAAGATATTATCTATGTCTTGACTTATATTATATTCATTCACTCCTTACAAAAAGATCAACTAGAATGTTTTCTAAAATGTTGTTTAATAAATTTTTTGCTTTTACTCAATAAAATGTTGTATAAATTCGTGTTTTTAAAATGGCATGTCTGTAATTCCAGGTGCAAGCAGTCAAAGACAAGGGCCCCATAATTTTGTGTGGGACCCTCAAGGGACATAATGTGGGACTTAAAGTGAGTTCATACTCTAATATACAAAGTTATTAATACCTATGTTAGTGTAAATTTTTTTTGTGACTTGCTTCAGTGGCCTAATGGTCTAAGGTGTCACTCTTGTGTTAAACTGGCCTGCTGGCTGGTTAAACTTGGGAGATCAGGGTTTGAATCCAGATTGGTTCTACTGAGGGTGTTTTTTTTTCTAAATGGTTTCCTACTCTCCTTCCACCCAAATGCAGGTAGAGTACCTGTAAAATGCTTCCTTCTTCATCCCTATACCATCAGAGTAATTATCATGTGTGTGAATAATCTGGATAGGTGGTAAGACGTGGTGAAAACAAAATTGATTATTCATTGTAATTAATTATCTATTGAGGGTGAATCTTTATCACACATGAATCAAACTAAAAAGTTCTTAGTTTCATTGTGCATTTTAAAGTCAAAATATGACTTGAAAATGCCTGCAAACATTCATATGAAATCTTCATTTTTATGAATGTGAGAAAGATAACAAAAAAATATTATACTTATTGATAAAGCTATACATTTTGTGGTTCATTGTGTGTACAGGGATTCATTTAGCGTTATTTAAGAATGGCACCTTCCAATCTTTAAAGAACCATCATTAGCAATAATTTGTTAGACTTTGTCAACTTTGACCCAAAATGTCAACATTCACTCTATGGAAGCTGTGCTGAGGCCTGGTTTTCCACTCTCCCTTGATATGAATGTCAGTGCAGTTCCTCTCTTATCTTACAGCTGCAATGTATTGTTTTGGGTTTTTGATAGTTTTACTAGTGGATCATTTCATTTTACTTAGTTCCACTCTCTAGTTGCCACATTATGTTTCTTGTAAATACCTCTTACACTCACTTTCCCTATTTACTCATTGCTGAACCATTTCGTGTTAAAGTGTGTCTCTTTAACAATAAACAAAATAATGATATTTGTATTGATTCTCTTTTTAATTTGGAGCGTATTATAGATACTCTAATAAAGAATCAAATAGCCAAAGATATTATTTCTGCTTTTAGTGAGGATTACTCCATATAGATATCATATTCTGAAAATAGAAAAATGACACCTGGACACGAGAATCGAACCCAGGACCTTTGGCTTAGTACGCCAATGCTCTAACCACTGAGCTATCCAGGAATTGTCGCGTGCCCAGGGTCATTCTTAACTCATATTTTCATGCAGAGTCTATGATGGACGTGCAGAAATCATTGGCTACAAATATGTCATTTTATTAATATCACGAGGTATCAGATAACGCAGCCATCTTCGACTCGGTAGTTGGCTTATTGCTGCCACTTGTACAATTATATAATTGTAAGGGATTGCATATTTAAGAATCAAATAGCCATGTCCACGTGTCATTTTTAAATTTTGAGACTCTAATAAAATTAATTCTTAAAAAAACCTGAACTACTTGAAAAACAGGCCATAAAATATAAAAACTATTTTTTTTTTACTATTACAGAAAGCTAAAAAAAAAGTATTGCTCAAATATTAGCAGGGATGAATTAGAGTACACAACGAAAAACTTGTTTTCAAAGTTTATATTGCATAACTATTATAATGGCCTCTTTTTTTTAATTATAAATAACTTTAAAAAAGCATCAAAACTTTTAACGATATTTTTTTTCTTCTGAGAATACATCTTAACTAAAAGAGTCTTAATTTTGATGAACATTTTGTTTTAGTAAAGAAAGTTTTAAATATAAATAGTAAGAAAGAATAAGTTAGATTGCTAACTTTTTTAGCACCGCATCTTACTACCTGTTCAGATTATACACACTATTTTAATTACGCTAATGAGTTAAGGATGAGGAAGGTTGAATTTATATGAAGTGTAGCCAGATTTGTGTAAAGGGAGAGTGGAAAACCATGCTCAGTACACCCAACCAGGATGTGAACCCCAATCTCCCTGTCATCGACAGTCTAGTCTGTTGTGAGAGAGATGCCATTAAAGCAAGTGACTATTTTAAATCTTATTATTTCTTACTATTCATAATAAAACCGTCTTAAATATGATTATCAATCATCTGTGGTTGTGTGTTGGTGGACAAAGGTGTTCGTCTCGCCTTGACTAGTTTGCCAGTACTGGGGAGGTATATGTTTGAATCTCAGCCATGTGTACTAATGTGGGATTTTTCCTAAATTGTCTATTTTTTTTCTCTCTTTCTCTCTAAACGAATATGGGTACACTTCCTCTAAAACCTTATCTTCCCCATTTTCTCGCTATAAGCGTCATTAACTGTTTCCAGCCTGGGTTTGTTTAGTGAATTCCTCCATCATCCTCTTTCCTTCCACCATTCTTCTCCTCTCACTTGCACATTTGCTGTTATTTGTTCCTCCCATCTCTTTCTTGGTCTCCCTTACGGTCTTTTTACATCATACTTCATCTCTATCATTCTCTTTGGTATTTCTTCCTTTTCCATCCTAATTACATGCCCATACCATCTCATCCTTGCTTCCTCTACTATCTCATGTACTCCCTGTACTCTCACTCTATGCCAGATAACTTCATTCCTAATCTTGTTACTCCTTGTGACAGCTAACATGCTCCTCACAAACTTCATTCCCATGGTCTCCACTTTACTTACATTCAATGTCCATGTTTCTACTGCTAGGGTAACTATGAGTACAAAATAATTAAAAAAGAAAAAGTGGAAAGCTAGGATGGATAGGATACAGGGCACAAACTATCAATCTTGAAATTTCAATAAAATAATACATTGCTAATAATGTTTAGATAGTGAGACTTTTGTTTGAATCTTAAGGGGGTCGAAATCTTGTTCTTATGTGGTGTTAAAGTGAGCATTTAGTGAGTAACACACTAATATTTGCACTTCCTTTTAAAGTGCCTATGAATATAATAATCAAAATATATAATGACTAAGAGTTTACAATTTAGTTAGTGATCTGAACTACTAATAATTAAGTAACCCCCACAGCCTTTCACCTGGCCAGTAGCACTAAAGAGATTTGTGAGCGATGAAACAAACATTGCCCTTACAGAACTCTATTTATGTAAACATATACTTATTACAACAAACTTCTCAATATACATTGAAGCTCAAGTAGGCTTTCTGTGGATTTTTTTTTTACTTTTTCTCAAATTTTCAGTAACATTATTAAAAGGAGATTAGATAAGCTAGCCTCCTCACTTATCTAAGTTTTGTTATTTGGAGAACTTGTTGCACTCACAGATAGTAACACAAGCCAACAGAAGGCACAAGATGTAACTTGACGAAAGAAGGCTCTCCTTGGATAATCTAGTGTTACAATGTGTTTATGTTAGCTGACACATCATAACATAGATCATAGTTATGTTACATATGATTTAACTTAAAATAGGTATGGTATTTAATGTCATGTAACGCTAAACATTAAAGTGTCTAATAACTATCTGAATTTCAAGTATTTTACTGTTTATTTTGAAAATTTTGGAGCTTTAGACAGTTACAATGGTTTGCTAGTCTGTTTTAATCTCCTTGGAATTTTTAACAACACTACTGCCCAAACAGTTTTATTTCGATTAATACTTATTTGCATCAAACCTTTCAACAACTTCACACAAAACAAGTAAATATTGTGAGAATGTTAACAGTGATTGTTGAAAATGTTTGATTTTGTTTTCATGTATAATTTATTATATTTTTGTATCAGTGTGTTGGGGGGAGGGGGGAGGAGGGAGAGTGCGAAGCTTAAAACTTCCTCCTAACTTTGAAAAAAAGATCATCTGCGACTTTGCTTTGAAAAAAAAATCCGGCTTCAACAATTATGAAGCTTCTTCAATTAAAATACTAAATTTATGTTCAATTATTGCCATTCTGAGCTGTTATGTACATTATAACTTAATTTTCATGGGAATAAATCTGAAGTAATTGGCTTGTAAGTTGTTTTACTGCATACATTTGTAAAAAAGCACAATATAATAGTTTTTCAAGCATAAAATACAAAAAAATAGTCATGTCTTGATTTGACTTTGAGAATATTTTATACGAGAGTGTTTTAGTAACTAAGGTAATGAGACATATATTCTATATTCTTAATACTGAGACCTCATCAAATAATGTTCAGTGGGTGTGTTAGTCAAGTCAAGCACGCTAGTACACACACTGCCTGTCACATCAACCTTGATTGACATAAAAAAAAAAGCTTTGGTCTAAGGCGTCAGTCTCGCAATTAAATTAACTACCAACAATGGGGAGATCGGGGTTCGAATCTCAGTTGGGTGTACCTAAGGTGGTGTTTCACTCTCCCTCCATGTAAATGTGGGTACACTTCCTATAAATTTCAACCTTCCTAATCCATAAAAATTAGCATAATTAGTACATATGGATATAGCCCAACCGGGTAGTAATATGTGATGACAAATAATAATAACAACAGTAACAATTAGGGACCCCGAAGTCGGTCAGGCGGGGAAACAAAACATAGTGCTCCAGGAACAAAACAAAGGGCGCGGGCATATGTTACAGCAGTTACTTCCGACTCATCACTCTTTTGTAGACAGCAGTCTTCTTTGTTATTTTAGCAAACTTGGTGGCTGGGATGGGGTTATTTTACCATGTCTTGTTGAGAGACAAACTGTCTATCAACAGTTATTTGTTGGGTTCAGCAAGTGAAAGAGCTTGAAAGATTTAGAGAAGGACAGAGGTATATTCTACTATCTTTTGGGGTGTGGAAATGAGAGGAAGGGAGGAAGGAAGTAGCTTGCCAAGGTCAACCATTTATGAGGGATCAGTGTGTCAGGTGTTGGCGAGCTAGACAGTGAGTAGAGTATAAAGGGTGCTAAACAAGCACCTTTAAGGGTTGTCAAACATTGAGAGAACATTTAAGAAAAGTGACTTTTAAGAAGTTACAAACCTAGATAATATTTTGCAGTTTCATTCTCAGGGAAAATTGAAGTGGTGCCAAACATTATGTTTTGTAGTATTTTTTGAACTATGCAAATAATTAAATATAAAACACCATTTTCGAAAGAAATTAACTAATAAAAATAATTTCCATCAAAATGCAATAAAATCAAGTATTTTATTAATTGTATTATTAGATATTAGTTTAAAATTTTGTTATTTGATTTGACAAAAAATGCTATTCACGCACACTTTTGTTTATTTTACTCTTTTTTTTTTTTACCTTTACCAATGTTTTTTTTATCACCCCGTCTATTACGCATTCCAGTTATACACCTATGTACCAATTACTCTAGTGTGTTAGGAATGAGGAAGATTGAATTTAGAGAGTGGATAGAGTGGGAAACCATTTAGGAAAAACCATCCTTAGTACACCCGACCAGGATCAAACTACTATCCCCCTGTCAACGGTAGTCTAGTCTATTGCTAGAGTGATGCCTTAGACTATGCAGCTACTGAAGTGGGTATTAATAATATCATAACTTTAACAAGTCTTACCATATTAGTTTAGAAACCAATATTTTTTTAAATCTAAGATTATTATAAAGAGTAATCTTAAAATTTCCCGTCCCGAATCCCGATATTTGGACTAATTTCCCGTCACAAAATAAAAAAATCATTCCTGTTCATCCCTAGTAATAAACATAATAATCAACATAAATCAATTTGGCTTTAGCAGCTCAATTCACAAAGTTAAAAGTTTAAATATAAAATAACAATTTAAAATATGAGACTTTCAACGTATGTATGAATGTGTCATTTCAGCCCTTCGTGTTTGCCAAGGCATGCACCACAGGCAAGTGGGTGTACACAGGCCTGGCGGGCAAGAAGCCTATATGCTGTCACGAGGGAAAACCTCTCCCTTGTGCCTAAAACATTGGAGTAGAGCTTTCTACACCAACAATGATTTGTTTGTGTAATCCTAGCAGTTTACAAAACATTCTTAGTGGTTGGAATGGTCTTAAGACATAGGAATAATAATTATGTTGGTAGCTATGTATTAATGTTGAGTTATTAGTGGGGGAGTGTCTTTGTTTGATCATTATGTAATCTATTCTGTTATTTTTATTGGGTCCAGAAATTTTGTGTATTTTTTTCAATGTAAGCATTTGTGTTGCAACACAGAATTAACATTATTGTTTCCAATTGATCAACTCATTTTGAAAGAATAATAGCTCAAGAAACTCACATTTCACACTATTTCTATAATTATGTGTGTTTAAGTATAGATGGATTGAAGCCTATTTTTCTTGAATTCAAATTTGAGGTTTCGAATCTTTAAAAATGTACAATTTTTAAAAGAATGCAATAAAATTAAAAAACAGAATATGAAACTTAGTTTTGTTTAGGAAATTAGCAAGATGCACAAAAAGTATGTGAATTTTCAGGCATACAATTTTGTGTGTGTCTTATCTTGTCCTTCTAACCTCCTTTTATGTTTATTTAATCCAGCTATTTGGCACAATGTTTTCCTTTTTTTATAGAATAAAATGGATTCAGGTTTTATAAAATTGTGAAACAATGTACCTTATATCAATGTAACAAAACATTTATATAAAAATAAACACTAACAATTAAAGTATAGTTTATTTAGCCAACCCTCCTTAAGTGTAATATTACAAAGAAAGCTGTGTGAGGCTTTATTTTAATTTTGCCATATATTATATTCACTCAATATTTATGCAGTGTGTGTGTGCACGCGTGTGCGTGCATATGTATGTAAGTATGTATGTATGTATATATACACTCATACTCGCTTTGCCCAGTGAGTTTTCTTTGCAAGTGGATGTAAACTAAAGTAGTTCCAGCGTTGTTTTGAACATAACTTAAAGTTACTGGTACTGTATTGTATTTTTCACACATTATTATTATTATACTTATAGGGCAGCTAGAATCATCAAATTTGGCAATTGAATGTGCCAATATGCCTGCCAAATTTTATGATTCTAACTGTCCCATAAGTGTGTTAGAAAATTAAAAAATGTGTGGAAAATGTGAAAAATTTACCTGAAATCAAAAAATTTAGCTCTATCTAAGGTATAACCGATGGAGATACGTCAAAAAGTAATAGGACCAAACTTGTGGATCTCGCCAAATCCATAGCTGCTGGTCCAATCAGTTTTTTGATAGGTCTTAATGTTTAGCCACAAGAGACCTCCAACGAAAGGTCCGCACAGACTTTAAAGTTGCTCCACCATTTTGAATATTTTTCGGGTGATGAAAATTAATTTTTTTTAACTTTTTGGAATTTTCCTGTCGGTTACAGACTAGAAGCTATAGGTTTGTCAAATTTCAAGTTTTTAGCTCATCTGGAAGTGGGTAAACATTAACATCTGTGAGTGAGTGTGTGAGTCAGCCATGTGGCTTTATGGTAGTATAATTAGGGCTCTGTGAGTACTCGTATTTCAAGCTCCGAGACAAGCTCGTCACTTAAGCTCGAGATCGAGATCAAAAGTTTTGTAGGCTCGTCATTTTCGAACTTCCATTTGATGTACTTAATGATCAATTTTTAAAATGCAATAGTAAGCATGGTCAATTTAATTGGGATAATATCAGCATTTCCACTTATAAATCATTCGTTTACTTAACAAATTGTTAAATATTAATTTCAATTTTCACATTAATAACATAATAGCGCTTTAAAACCACGTTCGACCGGTAAATTTATTCAATATTGTCGTCCATTTTGAATTATACTTGATTGAAGTTGTTTACTTGTATTGCCATGACAAAGCAATGAAAATAAAAATAGCTAAGTAGATTACTAAATAATTGATTGATTCTTTTTACTATTTTTACCTGGTCCTTTTCTAAAATAATAATTAATGTTAAATTAAAAATGTAATATCAAAAATATATTGTTATATTAAATGTTTTCAAACTTAAGATATTTAAAACTCGTAGTAATTAATAAATTTAGCCACAAAACTAGCTCTAGTTTAGTTACTATTTAGTTATAGAATTATGTTGGCTAACCTGTTTAAAATCAATGTTGATCTTATTTGTTGCAATACATATTTTACCAAACCTACCACGTTTATATTTAAAAAAACTCTACTATTTCACATTATTTGCTAGAAATATTATTTAAGTCATATTATTTTTAATTTTAAAATATCAGCATCAACTTTTATAAGCATTAAAAATTGAATTGAAGTAAATTTTTCAATAAAATAATGTCTAATGAGAGCCCGTACAACGTGCATGTGCAAATGAGTATAGAGTAGGGATGGGGAAAAACTGCTCCTTTAGTGGAGCAGGAGCAATCTGCTACTGCTCCACTACTGGACCTGTTACTTTTACCTGCTCCTTTTTGTCACAGTCACTATATTCGTACTTAATCTCAGCCAAGTTTTTTTATTACTCCGTCTACTGCTCGTTCAGGTTGTACACATTTATTCTAACTATGCCAATATGTTAGGGATGAAGATGGTTGATTTTAGAGGAAGTGCACCCACATTTGTTTGGAATGAGAATTGAAAAGGTTTAGGAAAAATCACCCTCAGTGCACCCAACCAGAATCGAACCTTAATCTCACTGTCAGTCCAGTTTAGTGCAAGAGTGAAGCCAGAGACCAAAGGTTGGCAACCTTTTTGATATTGCTGGTCATATGGGTTTAAAAAAAAGTTTGGCTAATTTGAAAAAAAGTAAAGCAAAAAAATAGAGCAAAAAAAGTTCAATTTTACATTTTCCATGTAGTAATTAGTTACTAAGTCCATGTTTTGAACAAATTGTTTGTTTGCTAAATATTTTGTGGGCTAGATAAAATCAGTTGGTGGGCCGTAAGTTGCTGACCCTTGCCTTAAATCATTTTATCACCAAGCGAGTCCCTTCAATCCTGATCTCAGCGCTGTGACAAGAACACAAAGTATCCACTTCCTTTCTACTGTACGACTGCTCCAAAATATCTTCGAAGCATAAAGGAACAAGGTTGCTCTGTTACAGCGCTGTCTGTGACAGAGACGAGGGGCAAGGTTAATTTGGACCTGTTCCAGCGCTGCCTGTTACAGAGAGGCGAGGAACAAGTTTACTCCCGACCTGTTACAGCGCGTATTTTAACCGTAGACCTGTGACAAAAAGGAGCTGCTCCTTTCGTCTGTCAGGAACAGGTTGTGAATGTGACGCCAGAGGAGCAGTGACAAAGGAGCAGGTTGTGATTTCACAACCCATCCCTAATATACAGGAATGGAAATGGAACAGAAGACGTGATCATGCACTATTACACTAAGGAATAATAAACAAAATACGAAACACTTCAAATTTCTAATTGTTTATGGTTCTTACGTTTTCTTATAGGGTAAATTAAGTTACTGAAGCATATTTTGGGAGAATATCAGCTTATTAAAACGTCAATTTTATTAACTTTTGATCAAGACAGTGTAGAAACACTAAAATAATGCAAAGTGCTAATGAAGGAAGCGAACCTGAAAGGATAGTTAGGCTAGGCCTAGATATAAACAAACACACTTCTTTATTTTCTTTCTACACTTTTACACTTCCCACTTCTTCAAACTTCCACAGTTGCACATTGTTTAGAATTTTCGGAAATATTTTTCATATAAAGAGACATTAATGAAAAAGTAATATTCCCGAAATTTCAAGCTAATGTGCAACTGTGGAAGTTTGAAGAAGTGTAAGAGTTTCAGAAGACATGAAGAGAGAAGTGTGTTTTTATATCTAGTCCTAACCTAACTATTCTTTCAGATTGGCTTCCTTCACTATCACTTACTTTACATCACTGTACAGTGTTTCTACACTGTCTTACTATATATTTCCAAGCCATTATGTAATTATTCGTTTTATTAACTTTTAATCTAATTGTTAGTGTAATTTTAATGTCCTTAAAGACATGAATTTTGAAACCATTTTAATTATTTTTAATTAGATTTTTATTTGAGTGTTGTTCTTATTTTAAAATTGTGTTTTATAAGTGTTATTTCTTATTTAAAATCAGATTTTTTCATTATTTAACTTTTTTTTTCAAAAGTATTTATTATTTATAAAAATGTGTGTCATTCATATTTTAAGAATATGTGTTTTAATATAGGCCTACTTTTTAACATTTTAAAATTATGAATATACTCGAACTCGACTCAAACTCGAGAGCTTTTAGAAATACTCGACTCGAATAAAAATACCCAAACTCGCAGACCCCTAATGTGTATATATATTTAAGGGAATTTGAATTTTGTTCATTAAAAGAAAAAATACATAATACAATAGATTATCAAATATCCAAAACATCAATAAATTATCCAAGCTGTGCTTTATTAAAGTAAATATAAAGTATCATGGTTACGTTAATATTGTATCCCAGAGTATGCCGAAGTTGGTGAGATGACAACTCTTAAGTTCTCACCCCTTCCCTCTCTTTTTTCAACCTTTGTTCACAGTATCACGGAAGTTAACGTTAACAGAGCTGTGGCATGGTCTAACACACTACTCTAAGAATAGTTGTAAATTTAAGCTCAATTTGAACAAAGTATAAAAAATACTATTCTTACATGCATAATCCATTTGGCCCACAAAAATTCATGACCTGAAAGTTAATTTCATGACTTTTTAATCATGTTCATGACCAAAATCTTGGGTCAAGACTTGTAGACAACCTGTATATAACCCACAAATGTTCAATAGTAATTTTTTTTAAACTAGGTAGATATTTTTCAGTAATCTTAACAAATTGTAAAGCTTAACTATATCTGCTCCCAATAAGTCGAGATTATCAACGCTCTACTGTAATTTAAAAACATCTCAACATGTTACTGAGTTTTAAGATAGAAGGGATGAGCTGCACCTTTCTGTTGATTTTAAAGGAACTTTGTCTCTCCTCTTGAGAACCTGTCATTTAACAACTGTGCCTTCTTAAATATGGCCTTCTTCTGTGCCTCATCAAACCTGTTGGCCTGCAGGTCAACATCTCGGTCAAACGGCCTCCTCTCCTTGGGTTTTCCAGCCTCATCTTGTTTCTATGAGGAAAAGAGAAACATTGAATACAGTTCATCACAGTGAAATTCAAATAATATATTAAATTAATACTGATGCAATTTAGAGGGGTCTGCGAGAACCAGTTTTTTCATTCGAGTCAATCTCGAGGATTATTTTAGATTTTTGTCGTGTGATAATTAATTAGTTATTTCTTAACAACACCTAATGACAGAAATTGAACAAAAATTTGTATATCAACTTTCATTATTTGTACTAGAAAAGCTTCGAATGGTTGAAGGTGGAATATTTTTATTCAAATCAAAGTTGAAAGCTTAAAAATATTTGAATCAAATCCAAAAAGTTCAAAATGTCACACACCTCTTCTTCAGTGTAATATAATATTTGCTTTATCTAATGTGTTTTGATTAAAAATATATTGTTCAAAGCAGAAAACTTTAATGCTATTGATATGGCCAAAAGTACCGAATTATTTGATATGATACAAATTACAGTTGGGATCTTGACGTATGATTTATTTGGAAGGAAGGCTGGTTAGAAAAAGCCAACATCCAAAGGCGATTGGGGCTTACTTAGTAAAGACCTGCAGCACACTATGGTCAACTGGCATGGCATATTTTGTGACAAAAAGTATCATTTGTGAGATTAATCACAAACCCCAGCCACTAGTCAAACAGTTTTAGAAGAAAATGAGCTGATCTGTTGGTACAATAGTATTTTTATCACTTGTAGACTCATGTCAGTGCTGCTTATCAGTAGATTAATATGTTTTAACCTAGGAGATGAGAGTGAGAAATCTGATATTCAAAGAGCTACATCAATATTCATCTAACCTGCTTCAGTTACTGCATGGTCTAAGGTGCTAATCTCGAAATAGACTAGATTTATGAAGACGGGGAGATCGAGATTTGATCTCAGTCTGTTGTGCTAGGGTAGGTTTTTTTTCTAAATGGTTTTCCACTCTCCCTCCATACAAATGCAGGTAAACTTCTTCTAAATTCAACCTTCCTAATCCTTAGCACATTAGTTTAATTAATACATAGGCATATAACTTGAACGAGTAGTAAGACTTGGTGATAAAGGAAAAAGTATTAATTTGGATAGAGTATAAGAACAATACAGTGTAGACAATCAGAATTGAACCTCTTGGGACGAAGAGAGAAGTTATAACTAATTACTTAGACGGTCACACCTTTTTTTTATTTAACTCCCTTTGGTGGGCTTCTAGCAAGGACTCTTGCCGGTTTTTACTGCTCGGGTGTTTACGTGACAGTTGTTCCATTTCCTCGTCACGGACCCTCATGGTCAACTGATGCATCTCACTTTCAGCATTCTTGTGCTCTTTCTAGAACAAATGTAAACATCAAACAATGTATTGAGAAGATGAACAATGCTTTATGCACCGTACAAAATCATAAAGTAGGCCTACTATATTTATAATATTGGTTAAGAATCAACTACATGTTGCCAACATTAAGTGGTTGTTATATTTTGACAACATAATATGTGAAAGTTCACACAATTTTTTTGGACATAACTAAGAGCTTGTGTGGGCTATACACACAATAATTATGCTAATGAGGTAGGGAATGATTGTGGAAGGTAGAATTTTAGAGAAATTTTAAGGATTGATAAATGGTGGTCTCACTATGTCTTTTTTTCAATGATTATATTTTAACAAAGCAGGGTATGCTAAATGAATATAGCTAGGCCTATTTTAGCACCTTCAGAGGTAAGGGATTCACAAATGATCATGCGGGCTAAAAGCAACTATGCACTACAGTTGATACCTGAGAGTGTTTCTTGTTGAGTCTGTCTGCTGGAGTGTCAGTCCATACAGACTTATCTCCCGGATCTAATTTTTCTTTTTTGCGAAATTGGCGTGGTCCCAGACCGAACTCAGTGGCTCTGTCTGGTGGCAGTTCCAGCATCCATGACTCACGCTTCAATGCACCATCGTTGTCATCCTGTAAATAAAATGTATACTAACATTAATTTCACTATAGATGACATGAGATTTAGGGCTCCTTAAAAATGTATAACAAAGTGATAGGCCCAATATTTTGTTTGGTTTTTTATTTGTGAAATTTAATCTGCACTTCCTATACACAAAGTTCTATCAGTAATAGTTTACCTCTCCTGCTAGCTTTCGTTTCATCTTCTGCGCACGTCTTTCCAGCTCTCGCTGGATGTAGCTGTCATCAGCTAAGTCTGTTTCTGATGGAGGAAGAGGCCCCACTACCTCTGCATCACTGTCCTCAGAATCTGTAACTGTGGTGCTGGGTTTGAACCCTGGGGGTAGAGTTGGACCAAGTATGGCTTTACCCCCTATCTCTCCGAGCCTTGGCGGTAAAGCCGGGCCATACATGTCGTCATCACTAGCTCCAGAACTGTCTGAATCTTTACTCGAGGATTGAAAATGAGTAGGCAGCTCTGGTCCAATACCAGATGTTTCAGGACGATCACCAATATCACCTTTTGAGTTGGGAAGTAGTCTGGATCCCGCTATCGGTTGGGCAGGTAGTTTGAGACACGCAACAGATATTTCCGGGTGTTTCCGAACATCAGTTTGAGCAGATGACTGTGTATTTTCTGTCGTTTCAAGATCTGGATATTCCTTCAAGGTAGAGGATAAAGAGTTTTGACTAAGATGTTGAGGTAATATAGGACCAATAGTTATGTCCGCATCACCGCTAGTGTCTTTGTTGATGTCCTGGTGAGGCCTGGAGTTGAATCCTGGAGGAATGAGTGGTCCAATACTTGTGTTCATCATCTGTTTAACATTGACTGTTTCCCCAATAGTGGATCCAGCCTCATCTTCTGTATCCGAGAATTTAAGCAGCTTTTTCTTTAAATGTGGTGGTAGCACTGGTCCAACAAACTCAGCCATCCCTCACTCTGCAAGAGATTAAGCCTACCTATCTCAGAGTCTCCTGAAAAATGCACATTTTAAGGTACAATATACCTATTGGGGTGCTGTACTTTTCATAGTGAATTAAAAATTTCTGTTCAAAAATATATCAAATATCAATTATTTACTTTTTAGTTAATTAGGCCTTATTCTAAATAAAATTTAAACTATCTAATTTACTCAATGTAGTCTTTAAACTCAAGCGCTGTGACAACAGACACTTCATATATATTTTTTAATTATTTATAAAATTAATGTCAAGGTGGCCAAACTAACTTTTTCCAAAGCTTTACTTATAGGCCTACCATAAGCTTTAAGCTTCTACTTTGCAAAGGCTAACTGCTACCTTTTTTGACACCGCGCCTTACTAAGCACTCGGGTTGTACTAATTCTGCTGGTGTGTTAGGGAGTTGGAGGATTGCATTTATAGGAAGTCGACCTACATTTGCGTGGAGGGAGAGTGTAAAACTATTTAGGAAAAACCACAATTAAAACACCCGACCTGGATTCGAGACTGATATCGTCATTGGCAGTCGTCTATTGTGAGAGTGATGCCTTAAATCAGTGTTTTACAACTTGGGGGTCACAGCATGATTCGAGTGGGGTCACAAAGTTCACTGAGGTTAGAGCTCTGTGTTTACTTTTTAACATAATTATAATTACTATAGGAAGGTGCCAAATTCAAACTTAGTCGAATTCATATTTATAATCAAAATACAAGCAAATCGAGCATATGGGCTTAATGTCACGCTTGTTTGGTTTGACGGTGACGAGGTAAGGATTCAAATTCCAACCGGGGGTGTTAAAGGTGATTTTCCTAAATGGTTTCTCCTTTCACCCTTGATGCAAATAAAGGGAAAGTACATTTACCACCCGAGTTTACTTGGATGGCAGCTCAAAAATCTACTAGAAATAGTCCCTAATGTACCCCTACGCCAACAGTTGACATCCGTCACTTTGTATAGTTGTAATGAAATAGATTGTAGTGTATGCCTGTGATAAAGAGCTAACCACAATAATTTAGGCCAATATTCTTTATATTATTTGAGGTCGGGCACAAAAGCTTCTTTATCGTTTTATTCGACTTAAAAAAATATTATTCACAGCACTTTCACAAAAGTTCTAACAACTATAGCTTCAAAATGGCGACCAATGAACTTAAAGCATGTGATTGATCAGGACGCAAACAAGTTCTTTACAATGATGCACCCACGTAGTTGATAAAAATATTTTATTCTGTTAAATATTTTGAAATACAATAAAATAATCATAAAATATTTTATGAGGCCTAAGTATATAAAAAAGCACAAGTATTTTCTCTTTTACAAGTAAATATGACGCCTTTAATTAATGTACTGTATGCACTATATCACACATTATCGATAACATTCCAAAACGAAGGATGAATACTTTTAATTATGTTTAAAATATTGTTTCGGATTGAATAAAAATAAATTATTAAAAGTAATGAAATAATGTGTGAAAACTTAAGTTTAAGTTAAGCCTATTGTATTTTAAATGTGAAATATAACATGTGATTAAAAAAACTTTTATAACAAAACAATGATTATTTACTAGTGTTGGCAACCCAAAACCTAAACATATGATTTTTCAACTGTCATCCAGGTAAAAAGCAATAGTGACTCTAGGTACATTTACTCTTTATCCTACAAGTGTAATTAATGTAGATAGCCTGGGAAGATAGTAAGATTCAAAGAAAATAATAATTTAAAAACCAGGATATATGAACTTTATAGATTATCAGGGGGTCGCAATGGTCTCAGAGACAAATAATTGGGGTCAAATCCTGCAAAAGGTTGGAAACCATTGCATGGGTGCTTAGCATACAGATTACAATGCTTACCATATTGTCAAATCTAAGCCATTTCACTCAGATACAAGCAACAGTTTGAGGCATGACAATGGGATGATTTTAATAATAAAATATGAACCTTTATGACTACTTAATAAGTTTTAATAATCACTTTGACATTTTTAGTCCAGGCATTTAACCTGAGTCACAGACAAATAATATACCCAGACACTCAACCTCCAGGATAAACTGGTTGCGCTCCTTTAGCCAGCTTGAGTCCTTCAATACTAGAATCGCTACGTTCAGTCCTATCATCACCCAGCAGTGACACTAGCGAAGCTCAATGTTGAAGGACTCAAGCTGGCAAAAGGAGCGCAGTGAAACCTGTGAAAGGTTGAGAGTCTGTTTCTTACTTGCCTGTGACCAAGGCCTACAATGTTTTTCGATATAAAAATGCCTTCACATTGATTTGAACATTTTATAAATCTTCTTCCCACTATAGCGAAAACTTTTTACTAAACCAGCAGTGAGAATTCCTTTAACACTTTGTCCTAAACTCGACTCCCAAACAATATGTTTAATACATCTAGAAAGGATTTGTCCACAGTCTGGATCATATGCCATAGCACGTAGGGTGTCTTCGGTGTCCTGCCGAAGTTTACTGCTACCCTTGTTCCAGAATCTAACCATGGCCCTTTGAGGAGCTTTGGGAAGCTGGTTTAAGTGGTGATGCCGAGCCGTTGGACTCGGATCTTGACAGCAGTCTTGCTTACCATCATCTGAATGAATTATATCAATATAATCACTTAATGATTTAATAACTGGTGCATAAAGATCATGAAACGCTTTGATTTGAGGAGTGACAATGTTTTGAATTTTATTTTTATCTTCACCAAATATCATCCGGAAATCTCCAGAATATGACAGGGCAGTGATGGTCTTGTAGAATTCCTCCTCCGTGAAAGTTTCTGGTAACATTAATAGAGCAGCATGTACAGCGCTATGAAGGTTTTGCTGAAGGGCAGAGCGAAGTTCTGAGTCAGTTGTCTGTTTGATTATTTCAACTGGCTTATGAAGTCTTCCTGCCAAATAAAGTTCACTCCAATCTAAAAGATCTGTTACAAGAGCAGTATGGGAGATAATTCCATATTTGATAATAGCATTCTCTTTTTGTATGGGAACAAGGGTGTTAAAATAAACCTTCGCACCCCAATGTTCTTGGTAATTCGCAACGGCATTGTGGCCGAGCCACCGTAACCAGGAATAGTGTTTTGGATTGCTTTGAATATTCTCACTGTGCCATTCATCGGGGGTTTTAACAGTAAATATTATGTCTATCATGTTCGTACTAAGATCATTTGATCCAGCTTGTTTAATAGCCCCCGATCCATAAGCAAAACAGAACTCGAATTTCTGAGGAAAGATACTAACAAGTCTTTGGTACAATGTGGGAATAGCTGCAAGACCCTTGTTAGCCATGTCTCAATATAAAATTGTTTAGAGGTAAAATAAAACTTTATGTACGGACAGTACAGTATAATATGTATAAATGTAAACGCAAATATAAATAACATAACCTAAAAGTCGTAATACATACCAGCAGTCAGTCTAGCTTGATTACAAAACTGCCTGATATAGAAAGTATTTATCGGAACACAATAACAATAAATGTTGAAAATTAGTATAATCTAGGGATGGGATATCGGAAGCAAAATATCGATATCGATATGAATATCGTTTATTAATATCGAAAACAATATTATATTGGTAGGAAAATATCGATATTTGATAATATCGAAAGTTTTACTAAGATACTGTCGCTTAATGCAAATGTGTATAATTCATTCACGTTAGGTCTTTACCTGGATGACAGTTCAAAAATCATATGTTTAGGTTTTAGGTTACCAACACTTGTAAAAGAACACTGTTTTGTTATGAATGTTAAGTTTTTTAATTACATGTTATATTTTACATTTAAAATAACTTAAACTTAAGTTTTCTCACATTATTTCATTACTTTTAACAATTTCTTTTTACCCAATTCGAAACAATATTTTAAACATATATTAAAAGTAC
>CABFWB010006321.1:0-15793 GCA_902151455.1 Timema bartmani
ATATATATGACAAAGACCTCTTTTAACCATAATCTCAGGTGAAATATAAAGGTATCATGATTGTCCAACAGATGGCAGCAATAACTCAATTTGAGATAAAATTGGACTTTACCCCTTTTCCCCCTGTATTCTTTAAATATCAAGCCAATAAAGTATACATTTTATAAGAATAAACTACAATTCTGACCAGCTCGTCTGGGCTATGAAAATGTATCCCCAAATATTGGGTAGGCATTAGAAAGATACAATTTAGAGGAAATGTACTAGAATTTACGTGGAGAGAGCGAGAGAAACCCTTTAAGAAAACCTACACTCAATACAGCCAGCCATGAACTTGAACCCCAATCTCCTTTTCACCAGTAAGCCAGACTAGATTACATTTAGTCCGCGTGGCCACCGATGTGAGGAGTAACAAAGACACAGAAATTTTGCATTCCTATTCAGTAGTGAATTCTGAACTCTATAAATATTTGAGCACTTAAATTTGTTTACTAAGCCTAGAGTAGCAATGATATATGCTCTCGAATATAAAACAATTTTGATGGTAAAACTTGCTTTATTATATTGGCAGTCATAAATATCCATCACTCAATTTTGGCCAATACACGATGAATTAAGCTGAATGAAGAAATCAAGACTTCCATTCTGAAATCTTTCAAATTATGCAAGTGAAAGCTTAAATAAAGCCTTTGAGACAAAAAGTCACAATTATATCTGATTGCCCATATATTAAAACAATTGTAGATGCAAGTATTTATTTCTTATGTATCATAATAAATGAGCCTCACTAATTAATTTAATAAGCAATTAAGGGAAGAAAATGATTTATTTATAATTTATTCTATGGTAAATAAATTGAAGTTATTTATCAATTCCATAAAAAAAAGTTATTGAGGTCTTAAGGCGGTCGCCTCAGTCAGCGAGAGAGAGTATCAATCGCTTTAAGGCCACACGTCTTAAAATACAAGGATCTGTGTCGTTTTCTTAACCTACGTCTATATTCTGTCCATGCTTAAAATCCCTTTCGCATTTCACCTACAGCCATCCTTTGCCATGTCAATAAGAAATATGGAACGTAAACTACGAAACTTCCTATATCAAGGTAAAGAGGAAAGCTCGCTGCTAGTTTTTCAAATATTTTAAGATTTCTGTTGTGGCCCTATCAAAATATTACTCTGCTTGTTGAAGGAAGGCTAAATCTAGAGCCCCTTTTCATGAAGCCTAACCCAATACCTTCGCAAACATGTTTAAAAAGTCGTTAAAAATGAGCTAACGTCACATTTGTCACACATATTTTTCTGTTAATAAACATAAAACTATAGGTTTGTTAAGAAAAAAGAGCCTTATTGGAATCTTTTGACTTAATTTTGGTGAGAGTTATATTTTGGAATAAAACATCGTAGAATTAGATATTACTGCGTCAAAGTTTCTCTCTTACCAAGGTGGCCCCCTTAAGATGTAGATTTACATTAAAATCACAAAAGTCTGAACTTAACGGCGAGCTTGACTACAAAACCTGGGATTTTATCACGCAAGAAGCTGGCCCAGATTGTTTTTACCCTGAATACGACGAACAATATTTATTGGTACGTATATTCTCGCAGATTAATTACTCTCCTCCACCGGTTTTATCTTAAACATTATTTCTTTTAGCACCGCGTCTTATTACTCATTTGGGTTATACATTTATGTAGTAATTATGCTAATGAGTTAAGGATGAGGAAAGGTGACTTTAGATGAAGTGTACCCACATTTGCGTGAAGAGAATGTGAAATCCTTTAGGAAAAACGACTATCAGAACACCAAACCGAGATCGAACTACAATCATCCTATCATGGGTAGTCTAGTCTATTACAAGAGTATCAACTTAGGCCATGCAGCTACTGAAGTAGGTATTAATATGTATTATTTGAGTTAAAATATACCCAGCCAATAAATTATATCAAAAGTTTTTATTTTGAAAATGCTAGATCTGATTACTAGTACAAAAAAATAGATCAACACTTAAATCTGATTTTTGGAAATTAGGTCTTGGAAGTGAGCCAGAATTTTGAAAACAAATTAATTACAAGCCATTTTCACCAAAAAATTTTATAGACAAAGTAATCCCTGTGAAAATAATGCTTACACTATTATTTTTGCTCTATTTCATATCAACTCGGAAAAATATTAAATACGGAAAGCCTATTAATACTTTTCCTCTAAAAGGTAATAATGAATTCAATTTATACAATTTATACAATTTATCAAACTCATATAACATCCTTGAAAACATATGTAAAAATATTATAAATTTAAGTGATTTTTACCAAAGGAGATTTCGAGATAACGGCCTTACTTACGGATTACCACGGATTTTTATTTCTCAAGGAAAATACTTCAACCTCGCCTTGATTTGAACCCATGAACATCAGGTCCTGAGGCGAGAACTTTATCCCAAGACCACTGAGGTCAACTAAGCTTACATTTAAGTTTACCTTATCTACTAATGCTAATTATCACACTTAGTTGACAACTACTTTATGACGTAACAAGCTACCATTATATGTAAATAATAGAAGCCTGATAAAAGGAAATCTAAAAAAAAAGTTTTACAGTTAGTAAGTGCCGAACTACTTGTTTCTTTATAAATAGTAAATCAAAACAAAATGTTTTAAACTGTCAGTTGTGCAAAAACAAAAAAATAAAAAAACTTTCAATTCAGTTCAGAACGGTTATGAATCATCTCTGATATTTATGTGACACTATCATGGAATAAATCACGTAATAGATGGAAACAGTTTATACTGAAAGTATTATTTTGAGAATTGAAAGTTCACTCGTATTTCACAGTTCAAACCTTCATTCATAATATGAACGAATGTTAACATGCTTTAGTAAAAAATGAGATATTAAGGTGGGAGCATAATGGACGCGAGAAAATATCAGCGTTTTTGAAGTTTCTATATATAAAAAAGAGAGCCCTTATAATACAGCTTGTAGGGAGCATTTGATTTAATGAACACCAAGAAGACTTCAAAAACTTAATTTTGGATTATTTTGGAATATATTATTTTAAAACAAACCTCACGTGTGAAACAGTTCCTAAGTCATTGTATCCTAAGCGAGGAAGTTAAGAGGATATCGCCTTGAAAGCCAGATAGGCCAACACACAGGAGAATTTCTTTGTCTCTTATCCATATTCCTCCCTTCTCAATTTTCTTTCCAACCCTCCTCTTTATCCTAGTCCTTTCGAGCAATGCTTCCTTTTTGCATTAGCATAACTACATTTTTACATCCTATTCTCAAAGACTAGAGTTGTACGCTTGAAAAAAAAATTGCATTTCTCTATGTATGTGAATAAAAATGAGAGGACTTCGAAGAATGGCACAGCAGGAACTGGCGCGAATGGTGTTCATTTGGTTGGCACTCCCGATGATGTAGAAAATGTCGGTGTGGTAGCCCTGGTGGAGGACGGGAAGGGGTAGAGTGTGAGAGATTTGGCGCCAGACGTCTTCCGTATCTGACTTACCGACTTTCACATCGTCCAAAAGGAGGAAGTAAAAAAAAAAACACACCAAACACGTGAAAAAAAAAAAAAACACACCAAACACGTGATCCTCCCTCAATACACACTACATTAAACTAATTGCCCCGAAAGGGATTTTCGGGATGAGTTCGTATAGGGCGTTGCCAAGCCATACCTAGTGGAACTACTGAAAACTAAAAAAAACACTTTGATATCTATCACAAAGCTTCCCCCAACCATGGCGATACTGGCGCTAATCATTAGCAAACCCCTCACGGTTGCTGATTTTTTTGATCGAATAATAAGCCTATTTTTTTATTGGAGTATTTGAAGTACAATTTCTGAACGTTGGCCTACAAATTATACCAGCAAACCAACTCTTGAACAGTAGGACAAGTAGGTCTATACAAACCCAGTCCTAATAAATTGACCTTCACTAGTTGGATAACAGGATGAACCCACATACAGCTAGTAAATCCTTCCTTCGGTATCCACTGAACTCAAACCATGATCCCCTAAGACCTTAGTCAACACCTCTAACCAAGAATTATAATGACTGGGTGGTCGAGTAGTATGATCGTTTACATGCTATATGTTTATTTAATTCACAAATTGGTCACGTACGCTTTTTAAGGGCGGATTTTGAGTATTTTTTCAGTACAGTAACAATAATAATAATAATAATAATAATATGTCTGGGCTACATCAATATATAGCTCAGTTTGCGTAAAGATTGGCCAGTACTAATGTACCGTTGCCCAGGGGACGCCCGAATGTACTAACCGTGCATCCTTTCCGTGGAGGCACTTTCCATGTCTCGATGAGATTAGGGGATGATGATAGTGAATATGATGGGGTGTCGACCTCGGTGGTCTTGGGGTAAAGTACTTAACTCAGCAACCAATGCTCGTGGGTTCAAATCCAGCAGGGGTAGACGGATTTTCCTTTAACGATAAAAATCCAAAGAAAAATTTCTTTCGGAGGGGAAGTAAAGTCGTCGGCCCCTGCTTACTGTGGCATGTAAAAGAACCCTTGAAGATATGTGAAAACAACTTTCCTGGCAAAATTGGTAGGTTCTTTCTCTCTCACTAATAGAAATTCTCGTGTGCTGATATAATCAATCCGTTCAGAAAGTGCGTGTTAAATACCTCANACTCAGCAACCAATGTTCGTGGGTTCAAATCCAGCAGGGGTAGACGGATTTTCCTTTAACGATAAAAATCCAAAGAAAAATTTCTTTCGGAGGGGAAGTAAAGTCGTCGGCCCCTGCTTACTGTGGCATGTAAAAGAACCCTTGAAGATATGTGAAAACAACTTTCCTGGCAAAATTGGTAGGTTCTTTCTCTCTCACTAATAGAAATTCTCGTGTGCTGATATAATCAATCCGTTCAGAAAGTGCGTGTTAAATACCTCAAATAAATGAATAAATATAAATAAATATGACGGGGTAAGGACTATGAAAATTTTAACCTAACTTAAACCTAATTAACCAAACCCTCATGACCATGGGAATTATTCCCCTTTAATAGAAAAAATCCCTCAGCACTAGCCTGGAATCGAGCCCGGGATCTCTAGG
This sequence comes from Timema bartmani, assembly GCA_902151455.1. Taxonomy (NCBI): domain Eukaryota; kingdom Metazoa; phylum Arthropoda; class Insecta; order Phasmatodea; family Timematidae; genus Timema; species Timema bartmani. Next base: position 5,085 of record CABFWB010006321.1, read on the forward strand.
TGAGCAGCCAGGGGCTCTGACAACTACTCCACGAGGCTGGTTCAGTGCGATATAGTTGCACAGTGAAGAACAAGATAGGTGGGGGAGGAGGAAGGGTGGGAGAGCAAGTGGGACATTGCACGTCTATCACATTCTCAAGGAAGTAAATGTCCACGATTACAATACTTCCTCTACATAAGAAAGTAAAAATCCATCCGTGATTCGTCTTGACTCTTGTCCCCCGGATCTACGGATATAATATCCTTAGGAGCGGTCTATTACTCCCTAGCTCCACACAGTAGGGTAATGTCTCATACACTTCCATACATTATGCATCGGGAAGAAATGGAGGATTGCGCAGAATATGAAGCAGGGACCCATCCCTTGGAAGACGTAAACAGAATCAGACGGATATATGAACAAATATAATGTTAGTCAGATTTCCTGTGTCTATTCGGAAATAAAAAATGATATACTACCTTATATGCAATGGTGTTTTGTTTTTAAAATATAAATAATAATAATATCGCACGTTTGGGCGACAACACTCCTAGCCAAATGGTGGAAATACTAGCCAGTACTAATGTACCGCTACCCAGGAGACGCCAGAATGTACTGATCGTACATCCTTTCTGTGGAGGCTGTTTTTATGTTGAGATGAGATGATGATGGTTATAATGAGTTTGAGAGTGTGGAACCAGTAGAAACGTCTAAAACTAGAGTAAGCCTAACTTACCAAACCCTCGTGACCATTGGGTTAACTCCCCTTTCGGGAGGAATGTTATACCCAAGGTACCAACCGGGAATCAAAACTGGAACCCCTAGGTTTGTAGCCAGGTGCACTGGCCACTAAACCACGTGTTCGGTATTTTAAAAATAAGTTGATTTAAACTCAAATATTTTTTTTTTAAAAAAGCGTAAAATAAAGTAATTTATCAAATATCGTTGAACAATCAAATAAGGAAATTCAACCAAGAATTAACAAGAAATGATTATATTTGCTAAATAATGATTTAAAAAATAAGTTTTGCCTTGTTACCCTGGTTCAATTCCCAGTAGTGCTGATGAATAGTCTATATTTGCTGTTTGTATACGGGCTCATCTTGTTACCCGATTAGTAAATATCTAGATGGTGTAGGTATACTATCCTAGTTTAAGTTAGTTTGTGAGTTGTGTAGTGATACAATCTAAATGTTTAGAAAATTAGCGCTAATCCCAACAATAGTAATAAAAAAAGGAGAAAATCACGTGGAATTTGAGCACATACATAATGTAGGCTATATGTTACCGTAAAAGTCCGAAGACTGGTAAATCTAAGAATTTACCAGTATATCCTAGAATTTACCAATATCTAATGGTATAAGTCCGAAATATCTTGGAAAATATTTACATTTTGAGTTTTAACCACCTCTAGAGTCAGGATGGAGAGAGGATCCCCAGTTCTAGATCTGACCAGCACTCAAAAGTAAACCGATATCATAACCTAACCTAACGTAGCCTAACCTAACAAGCTTTATCCAACCTTTAGGTCGGGTTGAATTAGGCTCGGTAAGTTATATTAGGTTAGGCTAAGCTAGGTTATTAGTTTACTTTTGAGTGCTGGTAAAATCTAGAACTGGGGATCCTCTCTTCCTCCTGACTCTAGAGATGGTTAAAACTCAAAATGTAAACATTTTCTAAGATATTTAGAACTTTTACCATCAGATATTGGTGAATCCTAGAATATAATGGTAAATTCTAAGATTTACCGTTCTTCGGACTTTTACAGTAATATATATAATATAACATTAATTTAAATATGTGCTACAGTAATTAATCTAACACAATATTTACCTGTAAACATATAACCACTATTTTACTATTGATACACCTAGCTCAAAGATTATTAATACATTTCCAAGGGAGATAGGGGAAGAAACCTGTTAGACAATTTCACGGGCGATTTAACCGTGGATATAAATAGGGCCTACACGATTACGCTCGAACCGAAACGACTATCGAATTATGGTTTTTTTTTTCATTCTTCATTTGACAACAGCGAAATTGGGACGTGTTTAACTTATTTATACTTAAAATAATCATTTTTCAACTCTGTTGTATTTTTAAAAACACGGTAAAACGGTTTCACTAGTTTCAATTCGAGTGTTTTAAAAAAAAAGTAGAATACAGGAAACGGCCCCACGATACGACGTTTGTCTGGTTCGAGCTGTATTACCTACCTAAGACACACTTCAGTGGCCGAACGGTCTAAGGTGTAATTCTCATGCTAGACTGGCCTTGTGATGACGGGAAGATCGGGGTTCAAATCCCGGTTGGGTTTACTGATAGTAATTATTCCTATTCTACACAAATGCGGGTGGATTACCTCTAAAATGCTTCCTTCCTCATCCTTACCACATTAGAGTGATTATATATTCGTACAACCTGAACAGGTGGTAAAATACTGTGATAAAAAAAACCTACCCTACCCATGAGGTGATATACCAAACGCCACTTTATCGATAAAAATATATTAAATAATTTTCTAGATTTTTAGAGCAAAAAAAAATTAGACTAAATATATCTACTTGGAGTAATATTTTATTTATTTTTTGCTAAATAAATTATTTGCTATAAAAATTGTAAAAAAATACGCTCCTTAAATCACATTCTCTCCCTCCCCACCTTAAATATCTCGTATATCAGAAAGGGGTAGCAAATATCTACGGTAAATCATTGTTTTTTTTGTTATTTTTTAAAGAAATCTTTGTTTATAATACGAGGCTCTTATTGGTTGGACAGAGAAAACAAAAACAATCGCGTTTCCGGAATATCGAGTGTAAGATATGAAGATCCGTGGTTAGCATTCATGAGCCCGAAGGGTCATGTCAATAAACAGAAAAAGGGGGGAAAGGGTGGGATGGTGAAGAGGGGGGGGGGTGAGGAGTGAGACCCACGAGCGAGTATCATCGTCTTCTGGCTGCTTAAAATTCAAGGAGACGAGTCACCAAAGGAGTAGTATAGAATATGAAACAAATAAAATAAAGAAAGTAAGAAGTAGACGCGAAGAAGACATCTTTGCCATATCAACTCGTAAGACGTAGCAATCTTTCTTACTTTTCTTTACTTCCCGACTCTGGATGAATGTGTTAGGGATAGAATTTAGATCATTTTCTGGAATATTTCGGGGAGTTGTTTTTGTTTGTTTTTTTCCAATTTGACTGTGTAATTTGTTTCAATATGGTTCCTTCTGGTATGTAGCTGTGTATCAGTATAAATAAAACAACATCTTGTTCGTTTTCTACGTAGAAAAGATTTATTATTATGATGTTATTATTTCCCTTTTGAGGAACTTTATCACTCTATTAATTTATCTGAGATGTCTGGTGGGAGTAAGAGAGGGTGGAAATGGGGAGTGAGGGCTCTTAAGTATCGCCTCAAAAAGTTAACTATTATTATTAATAGTATTATTTAGCAACGAATCTTTCTAACCTTGTGGGTTATATGTATCTCTTATATATAATTTGATAAGCCCATTTCCGGCAATAAAAATTACGAGAAAATGAATTAGCAGTTTTTGACAAACGACCACTCATATTAACGGTTAGGAATCCAGGATGTCGGGAAAAATAGCAGTTTTCCCCGAAAACCCGATTTTCACAGAGAATGTTAAGTTTTTCATTCTTTGTTTAATCACCATGGAAATAGTTATTTGCTACATGGCTGTAGGTCTTCAAATAAAATATATTTCTTTGGCTAAAAAATAATAACCCAATCTTCATTAATTGTTGGCCCGAACACATCACAATTTTCTCTTTGGATGCTCGTCATAACACATCTAAATTGAGATGCCTAAACTGGGTAAACATTTATTTCTTATTGGAATGTTGTTATCGTTAATTTGCATTTAAATCAATAATATTGAGCATAATTCGAAAATTAAAAGGTCAAGTTGTTAAGTTCATGATAATATTGTCTACTTTTTGTTTCGCACATGATAAAATTATTTTTAAATATGTTTTGGTAAGTATTATAAGCTCAAAGACAATAAAATGATCTTAAATAGTGTTAAAAAAAAGCCATTTTAACTATCTAAATATGAGTTTTGGTGTTCATTTTTTTCAAATAATAGATTTTGATGTTCAGTTTATTCAAATAATGGGTTTTGATGTTCAGTTTATTCAAATAGTAACACAATACAAATACTTAAGTTAATCTATATTTTCAGTTTACCGCTTAATTTTGAGGATATTATATTTAAATGTAATGTTTTGTGTACCCCAACTATCTTTTCACATTCTTACAAATACAATAAGTTCATTTATGTTTCCATGTTAATAATGTTGAGGGAGTGATATTTCCAAGTACCGTAATATTTGAGTACCACATCTATATTTTCACATTTTTTCTCTATCATACTCTCTCACGCTCTCTCACACACACACTCTCTCTCTCACACACACACACACTTACTCACTCTATAAAACACTCTTTCTAATATAATCTTTTCTCATTCTCTCTTTCTCATACGTTATCCCTCTCTCACACACACTCTCTCTACCTTCACATACACTCTTTATCACACAATTTCTCTCACATTATCTTTATTATACTCTATTAAGCTCTCTCAAACGCTCTCTTTCAAACTCCCTTTATCTCAAACTCTTAAACTCACTCTCACTCTCTCTAATTCTCTGACTCAAACTCTCTCCATCTCAATCTCACTCTCGCACTCTCTATCTCAAACCCAGTCTCTCAAACTCTCTCTCTCAATTTCTGTTTCCAACTTTCTCTCAAATATACTTTCTCTTTTAAACTCGCGCTCTAACTCTCTCTCAATCTAATTTTCTCTCTCTAAACTTATCTCTCCTTCTCTAACTTCTCTCTCATATGCCCTCACATTTTCTCTCTCTTTCACAAAATAACTCTCCCAAAATTTTACATGTTTTCTCACGCACACACACACACACACACACACACACACACATATATATATATATACATACATATACACACTTTCTCTCTCACACTTTATCACGCATTCTCCCTTACATATTCTCTTTCTTTATTTCACACACACTCTCTCTCTCCTCCCACACACACTCTTTTTCTCTTCTCTCAGTATTTTTCTCTCTACCACAAACACATACTCTCACTATCACTCGCTCACGCTCACTCGATCTCTCTCAATTGCTCATTCTCAGTCTCATTTGCTTACTTTCTCACACATCACATTCACACTCTCATTTTCACTATCACATTCTATCACTCTAACATAAATCTTATATATAATTTGATAAGCCCGTTTTCAGTAATATAAATTACAGGAAATGGCTGAACAGATTTTGACAAACGAACACTCATTTTATAGATAAGGGAATCAGAATGTCAGTAAAAATAGTGGCCTAAAACCAAACCCAATTTTCCTAGCGAATTTTCCATCTTTTCCTTCTGTGTGGGCAGTGGTTCATCTGTACAATCATTCTTTGTTTACATCACCATGGAAACCATGATTTGTGTATAGCTGTATATTGGTAGATAAAATATTTGTCTTTGTTTAGAAATAATATCAGCTCAATTGTTGTTACTTTAGTGGTTTGGTGCAACGACTAGCTAGATATCTGGGAGAGGGGTCATTTTAAAGTTTTCATCGGGGCGTGAAGGGAGAAAATATACGTTTTGATTCAAACTACACACAAAAAACTAAATATCTAAGTAAATTTGATAGCCTTTGACGAGTAAACTTTTAACTAAAAAGTGAGTGAGGGCTTATTATATAGATCCCTTCCCAATATAAAGTTTAAAACATATTTTAGTGCAATAATCTGCAGCCAGCGCTGAAACGACCCACTAGTGTATACTAATTACGCTAATGTGTTAGGGATGAGGAAAGTTGGGTTTAAAAGAAATGCACTCACTTTTGCGTGTAGGGAGATTGGAAGATTATTTAGGAAAATCCACCCTCAGCACACCCAACCAGTATTTGAACCCTTATATTCCCGCCATCGCCAGTGAAGTCTATTGCGAAAGATACTCCTTAGACCATTTGAACCTTGAAGTGGGTTAATCATATAATTATGTTGCGATTGAATCCCCAGTGAGCAGTAATACAGCTTTAAAACACATTTTAATTCCAAATTTGGTTAGTTAAACTATATGTATAGTCTCAAATTTTATATTTTTTTGAATCCTCGAATTTCATACATCCTTAAGCATTAAAGAGTTAGAGGTCCTTTCACTGATAAAAACACTCTTTCGAAACCAGGTTGGTTCGATATTTAATCTGTTGGGCAGATTAAGGCGTGCTTAGAAAACTGGATTAGATGACATTTTCATAAAACTCAACAACTTTCTTGATGTAAAAGATGGTAAGACACTTTGTAAGAAAAAATATGCGCCTTTAATTCCCCCATTTGTCTTCGAACTCCAGTCTCCCAGTTTATCACCCGTAGGATCTTGTCGGTTGGTGAAGACACAAAAACCATTCTGAAGGAGACCTATTTTTAGATTTAGATATTTATCGTAACCTAGTATTATATCTTAATATTTCTGCTTAGCTATTTTTGAAAATTCATGTCACCCTAAATATTGCAATCGTTAAAATTAATCAAGTTGTTTGTTGGCTCACGAAGTAATCGCTAATATTAAATAGCTAGAATATAGGCTAATTACGAATTCATTAACTCTCAATTATTACTAATTTTTTTGTAGGGTTCTTTAACACTCATCTTCACATTTATTTTTATTAAGTTCTTTTCCCTCTCGTAGCAAACCCCCTTCAAATTTACCATGAAATCCCTGCCGTCGGGAGCTCATTACCACCTCTTGAAAGACAACTCCTTCCCAGAAGGTCAACTAACTGCCTAGGGCGCAACTCGTTTGGACGCTATTGAATGTTTCAAACTGACGCAATCATCACGGTTACCAACATGATAAAACTTTCTTCTCCCCATCCACCCTCCAACATACTTCCTCCCCAAACCTTCATCTTTCCATTTCCTCTCACTTTACCTCTCTTAACACTTCCATATCTTGATCAAACGAGATGATTACCTTGAATGCAACCAAATTAAAGAGATGGAACATGTTTTAGATGTGATTGAATATATATATATATATATACATAGATATATCTTATTTTTACTAATGAAGCTGTTTACATTAGGCTATAATAATTTTAAAAAATATTTAAGAGTTCTATATCAAAACTTAAAAAAACAGAGTTAAAATACTTTTACATATATTTTCACTAGATTTCTTATAAATGCATTTTTTACTCTTTATTTTTTCTAAACAAATTTCTGGGTATAATATTTCTTTTTATCACCGAATCTCACGATCCGTTCGGGTTTTAAGTATCTGTATTAATTACAATAAAGTGTTAAGGATGAGTAAGGTTGAATTTAGAGGAAATGTTCATGTATTTGCATAGAGAAGGAATGAAAAACCATTTAGAGAACACTACCCCAGTACACACACACACACACACACACACACACACACACACACACACACACATACACAGACCAAGATTCAAACACCTATTTCCCTGTCATAGGCAATCCAGTCTATTGCGAGAGTGACGCCTTAGAACAAGGATCGACAATCTTTTTGAAATCGCGGCCAGTATGGATTTTTAAAATAAAGTTGGTGGGCCGGTATGAAAAAAAAAATATCGAGCGAAAAATGTCAAACTTTTTTTTATCATCACGTCTTACTATCTGTTCAGGTTATACGCATGTATGATAATTACAATAATGGGGTAGGGATGAGGGAATGAAACATTTAAGAGGTAGTCTACTCGCATTTACTTGGAAGGAGGGTAGATAAAACCACCCTCATTCGACCTAACTGGGACAGGAGCCCCATTCTCCCCATTTTCAGCAGGCCAGTCTAGCACGAGAGTGACGCCTTAGACCATTCTATCAATCAAGCGGGTAATTTCAACTTTATATTTCTCCTATAGTAATTAGTAATATTAGTCTATTTTAATTAAAACAGTCGTTTGTTTGCTAAATCTTTTGCGGGCCAGATAAAAATCAGTTGGTGGGCCGGATCTGGCCGTTGCCGACCTCTGCCTTAGCGTATACCATTAGACTACCGAAGTGGGTTTTTAATGTAAATATTTTCAAATAATTGTAGAGTATACATAAATAAAAAATATTTATGACATATTTGGTTTGTCTGTCAATTGCCTTATTTTCCGCATTAGTGATCATGCGGTATAAGGTGTCAATCTCTCAATAAACAGGATTGACAATGACGTAGGATGAGTTTCTAGTCACGGTTGTGTAAAACCGTGATGATTTCCCTTGTTTACTTCTAGTTAATAAGGGCGTACTTTATTCCTCAACCTTGCCCCTTAGGTTAAACTGTAGTTAGTTATTTTGTTGAACGTAGTATTTAAAAATATTACCTTATCTGATCCGTAGAAGCTGCAATGGTTATATCGTCTGGTCACATGTCACTACACCGAATATCATGTCTGAGGGAACTGCATGGCTACATTCAGGAAACAGCGTTGTCATTCTTCTTGTTTTCATGTGGTCATCTTCCCTTGAATATAAAGATAAAATTTGCAACGCTGGTTCGTCAATGCAACCAGTAGCTCTTTCTTACCAAAACACTCCACCTTCCGACGTTAAGGTGGGGATTTAGCGGACACGAGAAAAGGTAAGTGTTTTTGCAGTTTTTATAGCAACACATTTTTTCACAAAAAAAAAATTGCTTAAATAGAAACAGAGCGTTAAATTTTCTTCACATGTTGAAATCAACAGTTTTTGATTTATCTGTCATGAGCACAGTGGCATTAGATGAGAAACGTTTTAATTGCAGAGAAAAGGTTGTCATTAAATTCCAGGACAACCTTGATAAATATTCAATAACTGTTGGTGTTGATATCGTCATGTGAAGAAAATTAAACTCTTATGTATTGGATAATTATTTGAATTAATTTGATCAAAAAGAGTTTGTTCATAAAAACTGTAAAAACACTTACCTTTTATCGAATCTCCTACACTACCACCTTAATAACCAATCGTCCCGCCGATTAGCCGGAATATTTAGATACAAGATAACACTTCAACTAAAAACCTCATAAAAATGCAATTTTCTGAAATCTTGCACTTGACAACAGCAAAATTGGGTTCACTGAAATAGTTTTTAATATTAATTTTTTTTAGCACCGCATCTTACTACCCTTAAGGGCTAAACGCTTATGTACTGATTACGCTAATGTTTATAGGGATTAGGGAGGTCATATTTATAGGAAGTGTACCTGTATTTGCGTGGAGGGAGAGTGGAAAACCAATTAGGAAAACTAACCTCAGTACACTCGACCGTGATTTAAACTTCGATCTCTCCGTCATCGGCAGTCTAGTCTAGTGTGAAAGTAGCGCGTTAGACCATGCGGCCACAGAAGCGGGTAGCTATAAATTAATTATTTATTTTGGAAAAATTAACATATATTATTATTTGCCATGTAAAATAATAATCCGATGCAAATTTTGAACAAAATCTTTAGAGTTTTTTTTACAAAAATTCAAATTTTACAAAAATCAATCATCAGTAAACAAATATAAATGAATATTTTTTAGAAAAACAAATATGTATTACTATTTATAGCGATTTTAAAAATATTTCAAATTTTCGAAAATAGCTCGTCAGTAAGCAACCCTTTATCGAATTTTTACCCGTAAACCAAGTATACAGTGTTATTTGGGCGGTCAAAAACTCCCTAGATATCCATTTCAAACAAAAAAATTTAGGTCATTAAAAAAAATGTGTATTAAAATATCACTCATTGGTAAATTAATTAAGCTTAATTTGAGGGCTAGGGTCAACATTAAAAAAATCCCTAGGTATTGCTATATACAATCTAGATATCAAGTTTGGACAAAATACATCAAATCATTTCAGATATGTGAATAAGGGCAGATTGACAGACAGACATGGGGACAAACAAAATGGTAAAATCAAATATTTTTTTTTGTGTTGAGACACACATAAAACGTAAAGATTCACCATAATATCGGGCTCTTAAACTTTCACGATTACAATAATTTCTCTTGGTATAAGAAAGTAAAAGTGAACTAAAATGAATGTCATTCTTCTAAGTGAGTTAAACATTGAGTTTAATTTTTTTTATTAGGTTATAATTTTATTTGAAAAATGAAAAATAGTTCATTGTCTAGTATTATAAATCAGATAATTATAATTCGAAAATGCATTTATATATATACATATTCATATTATAATAAACTTATATTTATATATATACACATATATACCGGTATGCGTTTTAAATTTTAAGTACCCCCTAATACATCTTCGTGTACCCTAGGTTAAATGCCACTGGAGTAAAATATGTCGGACGAGGATCCTGCTGCTATGGTTTGTGCCTTGTACCTTGTTATGGACTGTTCAAGAATACACAGAAGAAGAAAACGGTGATAGGTTCGTGTAGTACTTCAAAATGGTTCATACTCTTCAAATAAGCATCTGACAAAATTGAGGCTCGAAGACGGCAGTGATTTTATAAACTTCACTGGCATATCTCCTACAGATTTTGGAGTTATTTTAGAGAATGGTTTAATCCCAGGGTAGTGAACGACTGGCCTGCCTCCCGTTGTTTGTTGTTGACAAAATCGGCAAACAACACGCAAACAATGTTTCTTGTTGTAACCAGTTTGAAATGGAATAAAAGACGCAATGTTTCATGTTTGGGAAAAACAAAGGAAACACTTTTGCGG
>CABFWB010006321.1:16968-34553 GCA_902151455.1 Timema bartmani
CTCTCAGCCCTCAAGGGGAAGAGGGGTGGGGGGAATGGTGGAGAAGATGACTCCAAGAAAAGGGTGAGAATGATTAAAAATTGGAAAGAGGCCCGTAAAGTTTAGACACTCATGTACAGAATAAAAACTCAACTAAACGCAATCGTTGGTTAAACTTTAAGTGTGAGTCCCTTATTAAATGTACTTGTTTTGTCCACCGAAGAGAACAACATGCGAAAACATTATTCCAAAATGGTTGTTTCCAAACGCAGCCAGTAGCTTAGGAGGGATTTTCATTTGTTTAGTAGGGTGGAAACAATATTGTCTGTCTTTATTTTCTTTAGTAAGTAGTTTTTTCTCTCCAGAACTACCCCATTTTTTGTGCACTAATTTTAATAGGAAGGGCCCTTTTAAAAAAACAACATAAGCAAATATTTTAGCGGTGAAAATGGATAAAATTGTATTATTTAATTAGTGTTATTTTATGGGTAATAATATAATATCAAAAGTGACAGGTGCAGATCACACAACTTTACGTATGAATGGGTGGAATAAGAACTAGTAGCTTCTCTCGCTCTCAGATAAGGTTTTTCCTATGAAAATCGGTCTGTATCTTTCTGGATTAGACGCATATTTACATTAACAAAAGGAAGTTAGATTTATAAAAGAAATATACTCGCATTCGCGTGGTGGAAGAGAGGAAAAACACACTCTTAGTCTATTAATTTATGCTAGTTTCAGCTTTACTCTAACAAGATTTTGATTAAATCTATTCACTTGATTCTTACTCGCCCTATAGAGCATGTAATTGTGAGGCTAGTTTTGCGGGAAACCTCCCCAAACCAGGGTAACGCCTGTAAAAGAAGGAGGGCTGGTAGGTGGTGGGTGTTTGAGGGAGGGTGAGATGGAGTATAGGACCCCTTTCATTCCTTAGAACCAACAGCTTGCCACAATCTGTGTGTCCCAGCTCCTTGGCAAACTTGTGGCGTGCTCGGAGAGCCTTACGACTTGTGCCAACTTGAGAGGGGGGAGAGCGGGAAGGGTAGTTGTACGAGCGCCGTTTTATGCCTTTCCTTTCTCTGTTCTCCTTTCTCTTACGTGTGTCTTGTTCAATTCTCACACATCCTCTAGTGTCCTCAATGATCTCATTTTATCTTACACGAAGCATCCACACGAAGAAATTTGCACGTAAAAATGTCTCGCGCGAAATAGAGCATGTTGTGCAACCAAGTTTCACTTCTGATAAATTTATATAAATTATATGACCAAATAACAACAAGTTAAAAAATCAGTTATGGGCAAATATCGTCAATACGTCACGCTTCAGATGTTGACAAATTACATCTGAGATAAACTGGCTCGAATCCCTGAGGGGGTCTAAATTTGATTTATACGTTGTTTTACTTAACATCCTTTATTGTTTCCAGACTGTGGCCTGGGCCAGTTTTTTATTCAACTCATACATTTCCCACTACCGGTTTGATAGGTCTGTTGTAGCTTCATATGTCTTATAATATAGCTTTAGAGTAAGACAGGCACAACATCCAGCCCTCCTGGCCGTAAACACACCACTGTGAAACGGGAAACGCACATTTAACCAATGATACATTTTTCGGACATGATGGGAATCGAACCCGGGACCCTTATATCAGTAGACAGACACGCTATCGACCGAGCTAAGGTGTAGGATTAGTTTATACATAGTGAGAGGGTAAATTAGGTCCAAGCGATCGCATTAAACTCAAAGTACATATATGTGCTTTAATAGCTTTGTATTTAAGTACACGAATGAGGAATACCTTGGGTACAGGACAAAATCATGGATATCTCAGTGGTATGGAATAATAAATTAGAATATAACCAGCCTAGTGCTATAGTGGTTGCTGACCTAGAGGTCCCGGGTTCAATTCCCAACTGGTACCGGGGGATTTTTCTCGAAAAGGGAATAATTCCTATGATCACCAGTGTTGGGTTAGTTAGGCTTAAGTTAGGTTAAGACCTTCATTGGCTCCACCTCGTCATATTCACTATCATCGCCCCCTTATCTCATCGGGACATGGAAAGAACCTCCACGAAAAGAATGTACGGTTAGTACATTCAAGCGTCCTCTGGGCAACAGTACATACGTAGGCTAATCTTTCCACAAATTGATGTAGCCCATTCACGCCATTGTTATTATTATTATTATTATTAATTAGAATATTAAATAGTGAAATAGTTTGATAATTATTTCTTTATTAAAAAGTTGACTTATTTAATTGTAACTTTTGTGTCAGAGTAAACTAAAACTTTAGTATGGAATTTAATTATCCTGATGAAGAAAGAGTTAATCAATAATTAATGGTAGATTCCTTTATCCAGGTGTAATTTTACAACGTTTAGCTAAGCATGTTAAAAAAATTATTAAACACGTTCATGCTGATTTTTTGTTTGGGGTTATTTTAAATAAACTTATATTTTTTATTTATGCTCGGCGTCTTACTTCCTGCCCTGTTTAGACCAATTTTAGGCACCAATTACTAATGTGAAACCGGAATATACTAATTATATAACCGATTCATCCTTCAAGTCAATGAAAATAAGGTGTGTTTGCTGGTCTTCTTATTCAAGCACTCCCAAATGACTTGAACCAGAATTGCTGCTCAAGGAACACAAGTTAAGGGCAGTGTTTTTGCAGTTTTTATAGCAAAACATTTTTTTGGTAGAAATAAATAACGTATTGTTCAATTAGAAACATAGATTTTAATTTTCCTCGCATGGTGACCTCAAAAGTTCTTGAATCACTGTCTGGAATTCGATGACAATTTTTTCTCTTCATTTAAAAAATATATTATCTAATGCCGCTATCATCAAGACATATATTCAACAACTGTTGATATCATTATGTGAAGACAACTATACTCTTGTGTTTCTACTGGAGCAATGTTTTATTTATTTTTGCCAAAAAATGTGTGTTTTGATATTTAAAAAAATGCAAAATCATTGCTTTAACTCATGTTCTCTTCACTCCTACCTTAAGGGGGCGCCCTAATGAAGCGCTGAAATACGTTGCAGTCATTCTAAAATCCCGTGTTATTTAAGAAGAGGTTTAATGTTATAAAATAACTTTCATGCCAAAATGTAAGTGAAAGGTATCAGTGCGTCACTTAAATTTTAATGTTTAATAATTTAAAAATAGATTTCAAAGAAGGAGAATGAGTTAATTTTCAGCGATATATCATGCAAAATGTGTTAGTTCCAAGATAAATGTTAATGTAACGCGCTAATCTCGCAGTAAACTAGACTGCTGATGACGGGGAGGTCGAGAGTCGAATCTCGGTCGGGTGTACTGAGGGTGGTTTCTTCAAAATGGTTTTACGCTCTCTCTCTCTCCACGTAAATGCGGGTACATGTACTATAAATATAGCCTCCCTAATCCCTTAAAACCATTAGCCTAATTAGACATAAGCGTATAGCCCGTACGGGTAGTAAGACGCGGTGCTAAAATATTTATATCTTAGTTTTTTCCCTGAAGAGATATTCATACTAACTGAATAAAATGCGTGAGTGATCTATTCATTGATAGATTCAAATTTACTTCAAAAATATTCATGGTTTGAAGAGAAAAATAAGTCAAAATTTTGTTACAGAAAAGACAACACTTCCTTATGCGTATGTGCCAAACACTGGGAAGAAATATGCCGCCAATAACAGAGGATACTGTCATCTCTCGTCATTCACTACCGTCATCAATTTGTCTCCTCTATTCTTGTCTTTTCTCGTATTCGGATCCATTGTCCGTGCCAATTTCCGTCGCCTCCCAAATTGGAGAGAGCGGGAACGTTACCTACCCCACTTTCCCCCACTACCATGCCCCCTTCAGTCAAGACGTCTTCAAGAAGAGAAAGATAGAATGGCAAGATGCCCCCGTGAATTTCCGATTCAATAGAGTCACCCGGATATCAAGGATATCTAACCCTCCCTCCCTTTTCCACCAGACATCCTCGTGTGTCGTCCTGAGATATTGCGGCCGGTCGCCATGTTGGTCACGTGATGATTGTCACATCAATCACGATCTACCTTGACCCAAGGTTCCCACTTAAGAATATAGCAAACACATCTTGGAGTGATTTCTTTAATGAGAGGTTGAAATTAAAAGCTGTTTGTTTTATGTTCTAACAATAATTGTATCGTATAAAAGATTCAATTAAATTACTAGCTTAATCCAGGAAAAAATTATTAATTATTTACCCCAAGAGGTACATAAATATATCTTAGGGGTTACGTAAAATTAAATATAAGTTTATATACTAATATACTATACATTTATATATTTCTCATTTAAAACTTATTATTCATTACATTATTTTGGATGTAGTTTATTTTACATGTAGATTATTATAGTTCCTATATGTATACACCAAAACTTTGGGGGTACAGAGTTGAAGACAAATTATAGCTGGGGGGTTCGCGAACATAAAAGGTTGATTACCACCGATTTACACCTTGCAGAGCGGTCATAAGCTAAACACAATTACATCCCGGATGGATTTAAAACTGAGCGAGAAATACGCACAAGAAAAAAAAATATCTAACAATAAAATCTAACAAAAGTTTCCTTAGCCTTGGTTGATTTAATATCAAACTAATCACCATTTAAAGATACTTCTAGGACGATGGTACGACCTTAAGGGTATTCAAAGTTTTTCCTAAAATAATTTACTATTTGAAAATGCTTTCGAAATATTAGTTCCACATTTACAATTCCAAGAAATAAATTTTAATGTTGTTTTTATTTCTGCGTTTATCACAAGGGCATAATAATAACTTAATCAAAGGGGCTGTGACGAAGTAGGAATTTAATACTTAAAAAAAACTAATAATAGCATGGGGGGAGGATATGAAATCCACAATAAATTGACGAGGAAAATTATCCCCAGTGCATCTGGCAGAGATCCGAACCCTGAACTCCTTTGAGGGTAGGTTTTTAGGGTTTTACAGCAAGCGGTCGTATCCGTACCGACGTCCTTTGTTCAGGTCCTGGCCGGGTTAATATCCAATCTGATCACCCTGGTTTCACGTAAGACAGTTTATATCTCAGCGCTAGATCTAAATATTTACGTATATTGTGTCACGTTCCTCTACAACGATTATACTGGGTTTGATTTAAGTAGAAGATAACATAAATTACTAGGATACATTTATTCCACACTTTGGTTCTGACTATTATTATAAATAATGTAAGTTCAGTTGGAGTGATGGGCGCGTGACTGTGGGAAATACGTGTGATCTGTTTGAAGATGCAATCGCGAGTATTCTCCCCCCCTCCTTCACTCCCCGTGGAAGCCGTGAGGTATCTTTGCCACCTTCACACGTTCCGAGGGAGCGTCCACTCTCCTTGGGCGATTTCCCCTGTTAGAAGTCAATCGGCCAATGGTACTTTCACTGTCACTTAAAAAACTGTACCTTGGGTCGTGGAGATCTTTTACAATTCATCCTATTCTTTACAGCTAGTTTTTATTATTAAGAGATCGTAAATACTAAAAAAAAAAGTATTGTACCTTTATTTTAGAAAGTGAGACAAAGTGATGCTCCTGTACATATTCCCCTAAAACTCATAAATCCTGCTAAAGTTAACATGAAATATATGTTATGCTTTAAGGGATTTGAATTTATATTATGAATGTTAAGTCAGTTTGTAAGCCGTGTGAAGACATAGTAATTGTGTTAAGTACCTATATAAAGAAATTTAAAGCAGCAACACGAATGTGGCAACTGAAACGCATGATAAGATAATCCCAGAACACCTCCCTGGATTATGCCACTGAATCAATTTGAAATGTCCAGTTTTACGCTTTCTCTCCCCTCCTCCACCTACACACCCTTACCTCAAGCTCCCTCAAAATGGAAATGTGTGTACAAGTAAATTATGGCTCGTCAGTTTTCGAAGCCTCTGATTGCGAGCATGTGAGAGACATTTATCACATTGATGTAGGGCCTATATATAGTTGGAAGGTGGATAGGGTAAACTGGGGTCACAGCACCTTAAAACCTCCCTTCTTCTCCTCCCTCTTGGTACAAGAACGCGGGAAGGTGGGGGGGGGGCACCAGTGCATCGAAGATCTTTTTGATCGAATATAGGCCTAACATAAGATCGATCTTCTGGTACCTCACTCCTGTAATCAACTTCCCCGACTACGCTGGCTAACTACTAGGAAAGAAGGGGTGTATGGTGACCAAAAGCTCGAGTTTAACTATGTACCAGACATATATATATATATAATACCAACAGTTCAAGCATAGATAAATGTTTTCTCTATGGTTCGAGATTCTAGTATAAAAATATTCCCCCCCCCTCCTTCCATAACCCCACCACCCCCTTTCGACTATGCTGGTCGAACAAAAGGAAAAAATTCCTCCTCCAACTGTACCCAGCCTCAGGTAGAAATAATTTTTAATATTGTCTCCGATTATCAAATAAAATAACAGGCTTGGGCGGGAATTGAGATAGTGTCAAACCAACAGAAAGACATCTGGGAATTGATAGAGGGGGGTGGAGTGGGGTTGTGACACTATCTTATAGATCCACTCTGCAGGGGGTCACGGTGCTCAGTCGTAAGGCACCGGCCCGACGTACGGTGGCCGGGACGCGATCTGGGCCCGCGCACGTTTCATATAAACGAGCACTAGACTGTCTTTGCCACCTCCCGGTACTGACATATCTCTAATAATCCTCTCAGGGCACCTCCTCGTGGCGGCCCCTGGGCAATGTGTGCAGATGCTGGAGTCCGACATAGCGAAGACCCCGATAAGGTCAACTTTATGTGAGGGGCGGGGCTCCTGGACATACACTAAGCGGTTGGTAGTGCATACCCGTGAGGCGGAGATAGCTGGTTAGGGCACCTCCACGAGGTCCCCAACTCCGGACGGCTGCTCTCAGGAGATGGTGAGGAAGTAAAGATGGTGTGTGAGGGGGCACGAAGATTGGCGTTATTCAAATATAAGATGGTGAGGAGAGAGCTGTCCGGAGGCTGAGCTCCTGACTTCCTCGTGATTGGGCAATCACTAGGAGGAGTCAACTCCTCCCTCCATCCAGTCCCAGTGGAGGGGGGGTTTCTCTCAAGTAACCCAAGGTGGACCCACATGGAAGGGCTGGTACCGGTTTTTCGGGTGTCCGTGTACCCGGAATGGCACTCATGGACTTAGGTCCATGTCCGTCGAAAAGGTTCTGTTCCCGATGGAAAAGTGGTTGCACTGCGAAAGGCTGCAAAAGCCTACATGCGGTGTAGTTGGAAAGCCCTTTGGGGGATCTCCTCGGAGACTTAGTAAGATGTCAAAGATCCAATCTGCAAAAGCGTTTCGAAAAATAGAAATTACAAAATTTCGAGATAGTTTCAAACATAAAATCCATTCGACACTTATCTTTTGCGAAGTATAGCCACGTTCATTCACAGTAATAACATGACAAAGCTTGTTTATAAACAGAAATAGTTGTCCTCAGATTAACACACATACTAACATTAAAGTTTAAAACTATTTAATTAGGATACATAATGAATGTTGCTATCAGCTGGAGATCCTTCATCTAAGTCACGTACACTTGGTTTAAGTATGAATTCCTTTATGTAGGAATTGAACCAAGAACATTTGTCTTCAGACACCAATGTTCTTCCACTGAATGATCGTATTTTTTCTGATACTATAAGCAGGGGTGTACTGTCAGGCTACAAGCAGCACGGAATTACAAATATAACGACCCTTAACACACAGTGATAAATGCCACAGAAGCTTTGTTTTATTTTAAGCTGAAATGGTGAAATGAGGTCAAGTTAAATGAATCCCAAAGTTATTTCAGTTACATTATCAATTATTACGTCAAGATTCAATCCACACAGTTTCTACTTTCTACTGATATGAGCTAAAATGCTTTTAAATTTGCAGGCAAAAGCTTGGGGTCTATTTGATAGATGTTTAAGTTAAGTTAGGAAAATGATCCTCCACCATTTTCTTGTGTAAACTACAAAGCTAGTAACAGTCGATACTTATGCGAATGGATGCGAAAAGGTAGATCTGGTAGCTTTGGCTATCTGTCAAATACCACCACTCCTTTGGCGATTTTAGGGAAAAGGAATGTTATTATATTTATATGAAGTGTAACAGCATTTGCGTGGAGGGATAGTGAAAAATAATTTGGTGAAAAAACCACCCTCAGTACACCCGACCGAGATTAGAACCTCATTCTCGTCGTTATCGGTAGTCTAGCCTACTGCAAGAGTAGCGCTTTAGACCATGCGGCCACCAAAGTGGGTAAAAACATATCTTGTTTTTGGGTTAAAGATGAGCTGCATTTCGTATTGCACGTCCTTTCTACCCCGGACATGTTCTCTTTTTGAGACGGGGTTAATGGAATATGGAAGGGGCCACAGACAAATTTTTTATCCCCTGATAAAATTCCTCTCAGATGCTCTGGATCGGTGCGTTTATCCCTCACCCGGAAGGTCTAGGATCAACTTTAAGTCAATAGTTTGTCCAAATTATAGGTTTAGATCTTCTCTCCAGGCAAATACTAGTACATTTTGTATTAGTTACTCTATTCATGCTTAACATTCTTGTTAAGAGTATGACCGATTAATCCTCAAAACGAAGGTTGGTTTGATGCAATTCCCATCCATCCGGAGCTAGGCATAAACTCAGCTCTTCGGCTGGATAGTTCTGTCTACGCCATCTGGTAGAAAGCACATGCACTATCTAAGTTCAACAAGTACTGTGGTCTATGGTTGCCTTCCGCACTGAAATTCTATGAGCGTGTGAGTGGGAAAGAACCTATCAATTTTGCTTGAAAAGGTATTTTCATATACCTTCCAGTGTTCTTTTATATGCCACAATCGACGTAAGACCAACGTCCTTACTTACCTTGCTTTACTTCCTTTCCGAAGGAAATTGTGCTACAGATTTATATCGCTCAAGAAAAATCCGTTGACTTCAGCTAGGTTTGAACCCACCAACATAGGTTCCTGAGGCGAACACTTTACCCCTAGTCCACAGAGGTTGAGTATACAACCATACTTACTTATGGCAATAGTACGCCACCTATCCCTATCTTGAGCTAGCTCTATCCAGTCAACCTCACACCCTATCTCTTTCAGGTCTATTCTAATGTTATCCTGCCATCTGCGTTTAGATCTTACCAATGACCTCTTCCCATTGGGTTTGCCAGTCAATATCATGAACACGGTTCTAGATACTCCCATTCGCGCTGCATGTCCTACCTACTGTAATCTCAGAGACTTGATTAACCTAACAAGGTCTTGTGATGAGTACAGGGTGTGTAGCTCATCATTATGTAACCTCCTACACTCCCCAGTAACTTTATCCTTTTTTGGACCAAATATCATCCTAAGCCCCTTGTTTCCGAACACCTTGAATTTGTTTTCGTCATGTAAGGTAAGAAACACGTTTCACACCCATACAATGTAAGCTTAAGCATAAGTTTAGGATACATAGACCTAATAAAAAATTAGGATAGAACCTAGCGTATAGCCCGAACGGGTAGTAAGACACGGTGTTATTAAAGAAAAGTTAGAACCTGGGTCTCTTGGACTTTAATAAGCCTCCATTATCATAGTTTGATTTAGATAAGAGGGTACTTTTTAATAGTTATAAAAGTTACTAAAATAGTTGTCAAATATATATAGCCTACATAAGGTAATTTTATCTGCAATTGTCATTGTTTATACCAATAAAATAATATTAACAATGAAGGAAAATGTGATCAATGTTGACCATAAAAAAAAGTATTTTCTTAAAGTTCTTTCCTACCAAAACTCTTTTAAGAGTACAATAAGTCGTATTTCATAAAGGCCTTACACGTAGCAGGTTGCAGCGCTGCTTTCTGACGTTGTTTTGCAGCGCTGAAAGATGATCATGTAATATACCTAAATGATCGGTGCGTGTATCAGAAAGCTGGCAGCGCAAATATCAAACGAGTTTGATATTTTATGATCGGATGACTGTTTTCTGCACCGTGTAATCGCTTTCTACGCTTTCAACTTGATTGCTTGGTTAACCACTGAGAGAATATAGAAAAAAGATGCTTGTAGGTATCTTCATTCATACCTAGATAATTTCGGAAGTCATCAACATCTAATTCAGGTACAATCGTCACAGTATGTGACACAGTGTTCCGTTTTAACACTAAATTTCGACTCCACACACGTTTCTTTCTGCGTTTTACAACACTACGATATTTCAATTTTTGGTAGTACTCGTACAATATAATAAGCTCTTCATCTTCTTGTTGTTAACGAGACATCTTAGCACAAACTGAACCAGCAAAACCAAGTGCGGACGATAAAATAACTCCCCCTCCACTGAGCGGCAAGATGATCATTCGTCAGAATGCAGCTTGTGTGTAATAGGTAACCCAGATTTGTCAGCTCGCAGTGCTGTAAAACGATGTCAGAAAGCAGCACTGCAACCTGATTTTAATGCGGCCTTAATACAATAACTTATTAATAAAAAACCTCATCTAGTTAATCTTTATTTGATTTCTTGAAAAGGTGCATTTTTATTTGTATTAAATATATCATTAGCTTAAATTTGTTGGGTTTATGATTGGGATATTAAAAGAGGGGATTAGGGGTTGGTGGTGGGTTAAGACCCCCAGGACTGAATTCCGTTCTCAATTATTGATACAGCAGTGACTGATATCACCTCAAATTTAAACACTCAATTAATATAAACTACTCAGTTAAATTAAATTTTACTCTAAAATCATACATCTATTTTTATGTGACAACAAATGAAATCCCACAGCTAATTCTCCTCTTCCCGCCTTTCCGACTCGCTCCTTGCGCTCTAAAGATGCCATAACGAAATAGCTGCATAGTGCGTGAAATGAAAAGGCCGCCTTACACGAACCAAATGACCTCTCTAATCCCTAACAAACCACACTCCCTCGACAAGATTCTTTGTAACGTTTCTAGCAGTGAGCGCGGCGAATGTGAAAGGAATCCTCGCTCTAGGGCCGTGTACATGACGCTCTTCATGANTCTTCATGACTCTGTAATGATGCTGCGTTGTGCGCAGTGCGGAGGACAAGCGCCTAACTCACAGGTCACGAAGCTATTATTTTGTGTGTGGACCACGTCTTACAACCCGTTAGGGCCAACACTAGTGGGGTAGGGATGAAGGTAGAATTTAGAGAAATTGTAAAGAGCGGAAGAATATTTAGGAAGAATCAACCTCAGTACAATTGACCGAAATTCTAACTCCAAACTCCTTGTCACCTGAAATTCAGTTTTATGCTAAAGTGACGTCTTAGATCATACGGCCACTGGAGACGGCTGCCACGAAATTGAACAAAATATCAGGATGATGTCGCGAATGGGAGTTCAAATCTCGGTCGGGTGCACTAAGGGTGGTTTTCCCTAAACGTTTTTCACTCTCCCTCCACGCAAATTTGGGTGCACCTCCTCTCAATTAAACCTTCCTAATCCATAACCCATTAGTGTAATTATTAGTATATAGGCATACAACCCGAACGAGTATTAAGACGCGGTGCTAAAAAAAAATCTGACATCTAGAAAATCTACTATACCCTATCTGCGGTAGGAGAGGTGTTAAGTGACAACTAGAAGAAGACTGTTTATTGAAAACATTGGCTGAAACGCACTAATATCATCCTATTCGGCAATAATAATTATTTTCTTAATAATACAATATCATCAATAATTATTTCCAAATAGGTTAGTATTAGTTACCTTCAGCAAATGTTTGCAATAAAGAACCTTCATCTAGTTATCACTTATCACCTCTCCTATAGCTATAATTTCACGTGCTCATACGTCAAGTCATGTGATCTGCAGCTGTCACGTTTGACAGGTACTGTCCACGCCTATAAGATAAAAATAATAATATGATCATGCTACCAAGGTTGACCACAACAAAATATGGTTGTATCTTTTAAAAGTTTCTTGGTAACAGAATTCTACTTTAGGTGAATGGTGATAGAATTCCCTCTCTAACAGAGTGAATACTGTCCGTTACCCGGTAGCTTTGGCCTTTTTCTGACAGTTGCAGTGGCGTGTTGTGGAGTGTTTACAGGGTAAGCAGAAATAGTCTAAACTGTACCTATGATATGTTTTCACCACTATGTAAAACACTCCATGGTCAGGTATCGACTGATATACATTTCTCGTGTGGAGGTAGCCAGCCACGTGTTGTAGTGATCAATGCACCTGGTTATGAGTCTTGGGGTCCCTGGTTCGACTCCCGGGTGGTACTTTGGGTAGCTTTCCTTTAAGGATAATGATCCCAACAGTCACCAGGTTTTGTTTAATTAGGCTTAAGGTAGGTTAGGACTCACACAGGCTACACAACTCCATATTCACTCTCACCATCAGTGTGGGTACGGTGTGTGGTCAACCTCCTATGTTGTAACTTGGGGAACGTTCTGTGCCACCAGAGCGGTTAATGGCCAACACATAAACCGACTGAACCTGGGTGTCATGTCCCAACCGGTCACCCTTTAGCATACTTGCTACTAACAGCCTAATTTAATTGGTAAAACCATATATAAATATAGATATACATGTAAAAGTGATATGTTAAAATAATTCAAAATTATAATCAAAGTAGGCCTTTGCAAATAAGAATCACCATTAGCATGGAGAGGGTATGGGGAAACCACAACAATAAATCACTTGTCAAAAACCACCCTCGCGCGCTAGCTCACTTGTCAATCTGGCCGAACGTGCCGTCCGAAACCCTATCTAGGTCGGTATCGTGTCTGTCTCTTGAGCTAAGAGGTCCGGGTTTGATTCCTGACATGGATGAAAAATGTATCATGGTGAGATGTGGGATTCTCCCTTTAACAGTGATAAATTTACGGCCGGGGGCTGGATGTTGTGATTGTTTTAGATTAAGTTATTTTATAAGTCGTGTGCTGATATAATCAGTCGGTTCACCATCCTCATTAGACTAAACCGAGATTTGAACTCCGATTTCCCTATCATCAGCAGGCCAGTCTAACATGAGACTGACGCCTTATACCATTCGGTCATTGAAGTGGGTAGAGATAGAATTAGAATCACTATTTCATCTTGAGGTATGACTATATAACATCTAAATATCAAGTTTGAATGAAATCTATTTAACTGTTTAAGCTGTAGCCCCGAGTAAAGAGAGTCATGCAGACAAAGGGATGGAAAAAATGTAAAACACATGAGTCCCGGGGAACGAAAAACGTCAAGATATATCATCATCTGAAGGAAGAAAATGTTCACGATTAAAATACTTTTTCTACTAGAAAGTAAAAAGGGATAAGTGTAGTTTAATCCTCACTCCATGCATTTATAAATAGATATAGTTTTATTTCGTGTGTTTTAAATGTGCGATTATCACTTTTCGTACAGTACAAGTTTTATGAAAATACCATCTTATAAAATACAAACAGATTTTTAGCGGCAAAATTGAATTTTTTTTTACTATTTTATTAGCGTTATTTGTAGGTTTTTTTATCACCACATCTCTTACCTACCGGTTCAGTTTATACTCATATGTGATAATTACTCTAACGGGGTAGGAATTAGGAAGTAAGCATTTTAAAGGTAGTCTACACGCATTTGCGTTGAAGGAGGGTAGGAAATCATTTAGGAAAAACAACCCTCAATAGAACCAACCAGGATTCAAACCCCGATCTTCTCGTCATTAGCAGGCCTTAAGCCATGCTGCCACCCAAGCGGGATTTATAGGTATTTATGAAATCTATAAAAAATTACATGACCTCACGGATAAAATACGTGAAAGTAGATCAAGTAACTTTTCTAGCTGTCAGATAAGGCTCTTCTTAGGGAAATTTTACTGTAGCCGGTCAGTTAACGATATTTTACCGCCAATTTACACATGAAATACACGATATCACCTACCAATCAATCTGGTACCTTAGATCTGTCGGTAGAGCATCTGTCTAGTGAGTTAAGCGTTCCGGGCTCAATTCCTAACATCGCCGAGAATTTTTATCATTGGGGAAAAGTGGCTTCACTTCCGCTGATGAAATAATTGACGGCTGCGGGCTTGGCGTTGTGTCTGTTCAAGAATTAATTTGGTTGATAAGTCATGTCGGTTCAGAAGGTGCACGTTAAGGTGGGATGGATGGCAACTCGAGAAAAAGCCACTGTTTTTTACAGTTTTTATGGCAAAACATTTTTTTGGCGAAATTAAATAAATTATAGCTCCAATATGAACATAGAATTTAATTTACTTCACATGTTGACCTCAACAGTTCTTGAATATCTGTCAAGGGTGTGCTGAAATTTAATGACAACGTTTTCTCTTCATTTAAAAAGTGTATTATCTAATGCTGCTATTATCATGAATTATGGATATTCAGGAATGGTTGGGGTCACCTTGTGAAGAAAATTAAACTATTTGTATTTGAGTAATATTTCATTTATTTTAGCCTACAACATTTTTTTTACATGAAAACTGCAAAAAACACTTGCCTTTTTTTCGCGTCCCCTTTCATTTCACCTTCAACACCTCAAATAAAAAGTAAATTAGAAACATAAAAAGGTAATCAACCAATCCTGTCACTCCACAAGCTGCCTGAGTAATAGCAGGGAGGAATGGGACAGTCATTGACTTCAGTCTCTACTACATTGATTAGTCAATGACGTCACCAAGCAACCCCTCTCATTGCTTGATACTATGGTATAGAGATACTCCAGGATTTTCAGACTATATAAGGCCAGTTTCATATATTGAGTTCGCCTCAAGTGCGGCGCTATACTAAATACAAGACTACACCTACCTGAATTCGAATGGAATGGGCTGGCCCGTTACATTCTAATCTAGGTAGATGTCATCCTACATTTAATATAGCGCCGCACTTGAGGCGTAATAGGTCTGTCTATGAAACTGGCCTTAAGTGAGCAACGATATATTTTTCTTGGCCTTTATTTTATTTTTGTGGCACTATTATACTCTTATGACTAGCGTCTTACTACCCAGCCACCAGATATAGAAATATTTTACCCCAAAGGTAGGCGCACACCCTGGCATATCACATCGGCTCGGAAAATATTCTCAATTTGGGGCTTACCTTATTTTATTACAAAATAATATAGTTAGAAGAGTTGCACAAGGACTTTGTTTGTTGATAATTGAAGGAGAATACATTGATTCAAGTTTAAAAAAGGTAAGTTCATTAATAAATAGTATTTTAAAGATTTAAACAATTATATTCGAAAAGATAGCAAACGCTTAGCGGGATTGGCCCATCGCGAGCGGATATATTTGTTCAATCCTATTGTATCGTGTAAATGTCCCGTTTAACACGTACACTCAGAATTACATATATATGATTAACACGATAAATACTAGAACTAAAAAAATTCTAATAATGTGTGGCAGATATTAACTCACGGTGAAATCATGTTGCCGGGAAACTCCCAAACTTCAGGAAAATGCCCCAGATTACGGTTCCTGGAGGTTCAACAAAACGACTTCTTACTCGCAGCCCCCACTTCGATGAAATGGCAGAGCTGCTTCTCTGTGTTCTCCACGCCTTCTTCTAACGCTAGTTGTCATTTGGCGCAATTTTGCAAAGTCACCTCCCCCCTTTGTGTCCGGCTGGAGACCCTCCCCGAAGACGTCAATCCTGTTTGTATAAAACAGTCATCCCTCTCTTCACATGTTGCGACAACACATGCGACAGCCCGTCTGTTTTAGGATTCGAAACCACACGGTGTGACCAATTGGTCGGTACGAGTTGGGATTTGCTCTCGTGCTCCCCTTCAGGGTGCATTAGAGCATGCTTATATGCGTATGCATCACATTTTGTATTCTATTGTATCACTTCGATGGAGGAACAACTTGGACGTAAATCTACACACACGGAAAAAGCAACTGGTGGCTACGATGTGTGAGACGTTGGTCTCTACACCTTACTATAGATGAAGCCTCGTCTGTGACTATGAGTATTTGAATGTTAGAAACTGCGTTAGAGTCTTAGTACTCTTTTTTTAACTATATCCATAAGACATAGTTTTTTGTGTCAGGGTTCCTGACTTGTTTTCCTATGCCCATAAGTCATAGTTTTGATTGTTAGACTTCTTAGTCTTTGTTTCTATATCTATATGACATAGTATTGAACGTCAGAGCTCCTGACTGGTTTTTCTAGGCCCATATGGTGTAGCTTTGAATGATGGGCTTTATGCTCTATTTATCTAGGTCCATATGACATGATATTATATGTCAGTGTTTCTGGATTTTTTCTATGTCCTTAAAACATAGTGTTAAATACTAGGGAAATGTCTTGACACCCTAAACTGTAAGGCCATGCTACGGCTTACTTAATGCTTAGGATCCCATAATGGTGGAAATAAGGTTATCTAACACTTTGTTCGATTACCTATTAAGGTCTGTGACTGATACGAGTTCCTATTATTTCTCTTTAGTGTACCTTTTTACGGTTCGCAACCTGTGGGAGCACTACTAGCTCGTAGTAGTGGCCTGCGGGGATAGTGCCCCCTTCAGGCACCGTTTGTATTAGTTGATACGTTTATAGTTTGAACTAATTATAATGAGCCCAAAATTGAGTGGAAGTATAAATATACTATTGATTGTACAGGCAGTATTAACTAGGAATAGACCGGCCATAGTATCTTAACAGCCTAAATTCCTGATAGCTCACCATTTACTATTTGTAAAATGATAGTTCCTCTTCTAGGAAATTAGTCTTTGTGTTTCGTAACTCTCTATGGAGTTAACCCATGCTAGCTAGCTCATTTAACTACCATCGTAGGAACTCTTTATACTAGGACTTATTAGAATTTTATATCATTAACTATTATTCGACTCTAATTCATGTATATACCTTTCAGGTCTAAGTCTATTAATCGCTAGGCTGGAAAGCTGTTATGTATTAGAACTTACCCTTAAATTAATACTGGCTTCATATATATATATATTGCCGCTGTGTTGAGGCAGACGCACCTTTGTAGCAGAATGTGCGTTAGTTCTAACTAGAAGAGTTACTAGACTCAACAATATACTCAACCTTACTTCTGTTGATTCCTAGCTACCTAGGTGTTTACTTTAATTCTCCCCTATTGAGCTGCATACGTCTATGGTAACTGATTTAATTTTTCTTAGTTAATAAAGGACTTTTTAATCTTAGATCTATTTAAACCTTATGTAACTCTACTAATTTGTTTGGATTAAAATAAACTGATTAGTTAAACTTGTATATTTTTCTTAAGTTTTATCCTTCCCAAACCTTCATAAGATAAAGTTGTAAATGTATTCATCACTTCTTCTATTAGATAGGTGAAGTGACGATACACTGTGAAAGAGGATGAATTAATGAAGCCATATTATTAAAACTTTAATCAACATATTCTCCTTAAAAAGCTCATCTATTTGAGTCTTGGTACGAAAATACAACTTTTATTTTGCATCAAAATGCGGAAAAATTGGGAATATGAAATATTTTCAGAGCAGATTTGGAGCGATACAAGCTGATATGATACACCATAGTATGTACCCTCCGTCGAGATTGTAAGGTAGCAACTTATTGGCTAACGCCCATACGGTATGCTACACCTCCACACATGACTGCAGAA
>CABFWB010006322.1:6263-18891 GCA_902151455.1 Timema bartmani
CAGTTTCTGAGATATTTGCAAATATATTAATACAATTTTGTGAGCTTTAGTTGTAAACATATACTACTTAAGTCTTAACGCAATAATTCTCCAATGCCATAGAGTAATTAAATATAAGTATCTAAAAAAGTATGTTATTTTTCCTTAAAGCTCTTAGGAGAAATGTTTGCATAGCAATGATCTATCTCCATTTTAGACTTAATAGTCAATATTTACATTTTTTATTGGTCAAAATGTATAAATGAATAATTAAATATCAATGCGATGACTTGAAGATCTGCAACACCGTATAAAATGTTAAAATTTTAACCAGAAATACGAAGTGTTGACTCTTGTGGAAGACATTAAACTGTTTGAAATGCTCTTAGGTGGACAAAGATGCGCCTTATTTCTCATTGATTCTATATTATTGTATATTATTTTATGCGTGTTCTTATGTGGAGTGGTGATGATACAATGTACATTATTCCGTTCAGAAATCTTACGAGTTTATAGAAAAAGAGAGAAAGTCTGTGCGGTGCGCCGTACCATTTATTCCTAAGGTCCAAAAATCTCACTGTTATATATAAAAAAAGATAAGGTGTTCCCCCTAAGATACTAGTTTTAAAACTGCTTTATGTCATGCTACTTGGCAAAACAACTGATGTTTTAAAACACGACCTAGTCTGAATACTTGACTGCTGAGTCAGGAGAGTTGAAAGTGTGAGTTCACTATGCTTATGTCATACTCGCCATGCTCTAGATTGACTTCGACTGCGAGCTATGACAAAATGCAGCAATTCAATATAAAGCAAATGTTAACAGCTATTATGTGTATCTGTCTTTGGCCTTTTTTTAAATACTACAGGCCTAAATGTTAAATTACAGCGAAATTGTAACACTATAGTAGTAGCAACAAAGATATACCATTATATACACTTTTTTTATAAAACCTAATTCGATATGTATTAATTCAATCTACATCTTGTTATAAAATGGCATACAAATGAAAGACAGAATTTATAAATAGATTATAATTAAAATACTTTAAAGGACAAATCAATACATTAAATAAACAATCTAACTTACCTAGAATATTGATTTCTACAGTTGCTTCATCTTTCCCAGAATCATTTTCAGCCTTAATAGTGTAAACACCGGTATTTTTTCTAGTTGTTTCAGAGAGTGTGACTTTTGTGTTGTAGTCTTCATTCTCAATTTTGACATTTGCTCCAGTTTCCAATGGCTTGTTGGCAAAGTGCCAAGTAATAGTTGGAGGAGGTTCCCCCTTGATATCAACATCCAACTTAACAAACTGACCAGCTCGGACAGTAACCTTTTGCAGTTTTTCCCGATTAATGATGGGCTTTACTGAAAACAGAAAATGACAATCATGTGCCAAATGGAAAAAAATAAATAAAAAAAATTCACATTTCTAATGAAGTTTGCATATTTTATTAAAAAACTGATTAATTTTTAATTTATGTTTTAAATGATTGTAATGATGGTGCCTCTTGAGGATGGAGTTTCAAATGTTGTTGATAATATCATGTGTCTATACATGCTGTCAAATGCTAGAGCTACAGTTTAAAATATTTTGTCTTATAGAAAAGTTATATAGGCACCGTGTTTAGACATTGATAGCGCTTATAAGAATGCATGGATCTCTGATGTACATAAATGATTAAGCTTTGAAATGTTACAACTGATAGTATTTAGCAAAACTATAAATCAACTAGTCATTTTGTCAAACATACAAGGCACAACAATCAAGTATATAATAACCATGGTGACTGGAATTTGTCCTGTAGGTGCTACAAAGGTTAATTTGTATAGAGTTTAATTTAATATAATACATATTTTTAATTGATAGGTTTTATATAGTTTTTGCTTTTACTCAGCTTTTAAAAATAGTCAGGGTCCATATAGAAATAGCTATAAATAATCATGGCTTTACTTAAATTTTTCTGTTGACTACTTGAACCAACTTTTTATTCTTCCTCCCATAATACATCAGAAAAATGGTATAATTTCATATCTTTCTTAGTGTTTTATATGGATTTGAACATCCTACAGTACAAAATCTTATTTACTACTCTGGTACTTTTTAAATAATTTGTTGTATCGAAAGTATTAGTATAGTAAAACAAAGTTTAGTTATCTGTGGAACATTAATAACCAACACTTAATTTCATGTTTTAACAATGCCGTCACTTTTGTGTTTCAAGTTTATACCGCTACCAGCATAATAGGTATGTTTCAATGCAAGGTACCTATAGGCAATGTGTTTGGACGTTGATGTCACTAATGAAGCGCATGCGGGACAATTTTGAAACTCTTAGTTGATAGTAAGTGTACACTATCGCAACAGACATGGACAAAATAGTAATAAAATATAGTTTTCAAAATGTTAATATTAGGTTTTATTCTTATCAATCTTTTAGTAAGGAATTAGGCTTATTTAAAGTAAGTCATATAACTGAATTAACTGAAATTCAAGATGGAAATTTAACTTATGTAGAATCGAAAGTTGTAAGGCAGGTGTGTTTTGGTTTAACACCTATTGATGTTAGACGTGTCTAATCTTTGTTTAACACTAAACAAACACTAGATATTTATATTTTCTGTGTTAGCCAATACTAAATCGTTATAATTTAATCGTTTAATTTATAATTTTATAATTACAAGTTAATCCATCCAAATTAATCTATAGCTTAATCTTCAAAAGCCCAACAAAATCTAGATTAGGTTAGGAATTGCTACATTTTAGGATTCTATTTTTATATTACAGTGCCACCAATGAATAATATACCTATCATATTGTAACAAGATTAGTGCTCGACTGTGCTGACCGCTACAACTACAACTTTTGTTGTCCTCCCTCTTCTCTCCCTCTATCCTTGTGTAAAAGGTAACTGGACGAACCTGACTGTCCAGGATCTTTTTAGTGGGGCAGGTGGGGTGCTTTCTTGGAAAAGAAGTTGTGCGTTTAGTAGAGTCTGGGTTCACTTTATTTGAACCAAGTAGTGTATTCTGGAAATGGAGATTTCTAGACTCTGACTTTTACCCTATTTATAGATGGTCAGTGATAGCCAGAGGGTCCTTAATCCAAGTTGAGGTAAGCCGAGTGAGTGGACCGGCGTATCCAGGCTAGCTTGCCCGGGAGTGGGAAGCGTGATCAACAAATGGGCCAGCATGTCCAGTGTGTGGGCCAGCGTGTCCAGTGTGTAGGCCAGCATGTCCAGTGTGTAGGCCAGCGTGTCCAGTGTGTAGGCCAGCGTGTCCAGTGTGTGGGCTAGCATGTCCAGTGTGTGTGGGCTAGCATGTCCAGTGTGTGTGGGCTAGCATGTCCAGTGTGTGGGATGGCATGTCCAGCGTGTGGGATGGCATGTCCAGCGTGTGGGATGGCATGTCCAGTGAGTGGGATGGCATATGTCAGCATTCTCAGGAGAGGATCAGTGAATCCATTGTTTGTATAGCCTGAGTCAGCACGTCAGCACAGTGTGTCATATGCAGGGACAAGTGGTGACTTATGTGGATTACACAGATGATGTAGACATTGTTGTTGTGAACTATGTTAATAAAGAAAATTTTTGTGACTGCTTTAAATATTTGAATAGTTATTTTGTGTTTTGTAGTCATTTGTTTATTTGATTTAATTATGTTTTACTTTTTCTTATTCGATTATTAATTTTACAGACTTAACTACTATGCTTATTATTTAATTAATTGGTTTGTTTAGTTGTAGTTAATTTGGTTGTAATTATCGTTAATTCGGTATATGTCTTTGTGTGGTGTTTTTAATAATCAAAACCTTGAATATTCTGTGTGCATTTTCAATCTTGTTTTGTCAGCAGCATATACCAAAATCACTTAAAAAACTCTCGGTTCATACAGGGACATGTGAGCGGCTCGCAGACCATTAGGTCGCACACTGAGTCCCTGTGACCATATGATTATAATTATTTAGTGGTAAAAGCAGTGAAACGATCTTAGTGCATAAAGTAGGACTATGTCATGTAATACAATGTAGCAAGGCCTTAAGGATGAGAAATGACGGATGTATTTTACTATTTACCATTTGACCCGTACTAGAAAATGATTTACAAATCAGCAATAACAAAACCTGGGATATACTAGTCATTAGTTTGTCAAAAATACAAAGTACAAATATGAACTTTCAAATCACCATAGTGCCATGATGGCTGTATTCAAACAGTTTAGTTATGTGCTGTCGCCTTGATACGTGCCCTTGAGAGTTGCATTGACAATCACGTGACCAAGTGTAGATCTGTCTAAATAGTCATGAAGGTCACCGATGCACCCCGCACACGTCCTTGAGTTCAAGGATGAAAGTGATATGTTATTGACATGCTGTCAGTGTGGTTTTTGATAGGCAACTGTTTTACTTTACTCTTTTCGTCTGCTAGAGCTCAGTGAATTTGTTACTCACCTATTTAAATAACACTGTGGTCTGTTGTGTTTGGTGTGTACTAATAATTTCTCACCATCATGTCTTGTGAAATTCAAAAATTTACTATCAGATCATTTATTTAAAAAGAATAAAGAAAAGGGTTGTTTTCTTACATGTTCTTGAGTCCGAGTTTTAATCATTGCCATTAATAATAAATTGATTATATGAAGAAGTTAAATAATCATTCTTCGTCTAGCATTTAACTTTGTCAAATTATTAGATTGTTGCTAGGCATGATGAAAATTCTACAATAAACAAACTTTGCAAAGAGAACAAAACAATTTAAAATGTGTCAATTATCAACATAAGTGCATCAATTTTAGTACCCCATGTAAGATTCATTAGGGCTAATAAATGACGTTTACATAGTTTTTAAGATCATTGCTAGAGAATAACACTACAGACCCAAGGATGTAGAAAGGCCGTTGTCGTTCAAATAGTTTATGTTTAGTGCAGTAGTCATTGGGAAGTGTGAATTAATCCAGACTGCAACTTAAGGATCCTTGGAATATTCGGATACAGCCTAGGACTCGTCCTTTAGAAACTACGAAGGTTAATGTATGCCGAGTTTAGTTTAGTTTACAAATATAGCCTAAAATTATGGAGTTGGTTGGTTTATTGACATAGTAATTGGCTCTTCTAATATTTTAGAAAGAGTCAGAATAAATATAGATAATAGCTTATCTACTATATATTTCTGTTGTCTATTTGAACCCACTTATTTCGTTTTTCTTCACTCAATTCCTATTAGGAAAAATTTCAAAAATTATGTATTATATCGATGTGAACTTCCCAAATTACTACAACTCTAATTTTATATTGTAAAGATTTTAACTTTATTCGTTATATCAAAATTAACATTTTTATTTAATCAGAGTTTAACCATATTTCTAACATCATTAAGCTTTGTGCTAGGTGCTAAGTGTCCAATTCATATAAACACCTATCTAATGTTGGTAAGTAGAACCACATCGCAAGCGCTGGCAGCGTTAGTGCCGCAAACTAAAAGATTCAAACCGTGACATAACACTAGGAACACAAAACATTTTCTGTCACAGAATGTTAATTATTCAATTTTTATATAAAATACAATCAAATGTAATTAAATCAATATTTTTTTTAAATAAACCATGTTATAAATTGTAGAGTCTAGAAAATCAAGCTAAACTTCAAAACAGTAATAGCGAGTTTTAATAGACTTAACATTTCCTTTTCTATGGACTTCACGTCCAAACATGCACATTCCTCTGTGACATCCTTGCAAGATGCCCCAAACTAGTTTATGGGAACAGCTAGTCCTATAAGAGTGCCTACCCTAAGTAAATGTTTCAAAAATCACCTTCTTTCAGCTATTTAAAGTTTCTACCACTACTAGCGCAAAATACATCATTGCACAGTGCTTATATTCGCTAATATATTTGGCTTAATTTGTACAGTGGAAACTAATGGAAAATAACGTTATATATCAAAATTATTATGTAGTTTACTAATTTTTTTGAAATTAACTCTTATAGTCAGTTATATCATCCTAAATTATTTAATTTTTTATTTAATAAATACAAACATTAAAAATACTAATAAAAGTAATTTATTAAGGAAGTTCAAAGATTTAAAAATAATAAAATCAAAGATAAGGTTTGGATTTAGATTCCTTCATATTGTTTAGCTGAGTTCATAAAGCTTGTGCTAAAAATATTAATATTTAAACAATTTTTGAACTAGGACAGTAATAACAAAACTAATGTTTGTTTACTCTAAGTGAATGTGAAAACACTTCAAATCACAAAATAAATTTAAAAGTTTTATTCTTAAAATTGATTATGTTATTTAGAATAATGAATAATCATTTTTTCCTAGTTTACTTTTAGCTTATTTTAACTAAAGTCAACTCTCGATTTTACGACCTTTCACGGTTCCCTGGAAAAGGGTCGTTATTTCGAAGGGGTCGTTATTGTAATTTTAACCGATTTTGTTCCACCCCCAACCCTTATACGCAAAAAAGGCATTTTTTAAACAAAACATGGAAAAACTGCCTATTTCTTAATATAATAAAGTCCACTATGGAGGCCTGCTTCTTTTTAGCGCCAGTTTACTCGACGAAGTCTATCACATTATAAAACTGGAACCACAGCTCTTCGCTAACCCCCTGTCGCTTAAGTGCTTTTTAGTAGACGTCCCCGGCTTTCAGAACATCTTTCATTGTGGGGATGTCTTGAGGCTCTTCTTCCATTTCTTCCTCCCTCTCTTTATCACTGGACTCCTGCTGCTCCCTGATTATATCAGCGCTGTCGTGGGTGCCCCAAACTGTGATGTCATCGTCTGTTGCTACTCCTCATACGTACAGTCTGGGGCTAATCTCTGCCAAATTTCCTCGTCACACGGCTGAGTGAAAGTCAGGGGAGCAGATGAAGGTGCTGTTGATGAGCCAGGCTGTGGTTCCGTGTAAGGGCCTGGCTTAAAATTGGCGTCCACTAGCGGTGGGTCGTCTGGGTCTTCGTCGATGGCAGCGGTGGGAAGCACATAGACTGTAGTCTCTTCGTTGACTGGTAGGACAAAGTAGGCGTGTCGGAAGCAGTTGGTGATCACCGCTGGTCTCACGGCCCTCCAACTGGCGACGATTCTCTCCATGGCCCTGAACACGTCCCACTTTTTGACCTCCTTTCCCATGTCAAGATTCCACACCATGCTTCGCACAAGCATCTCACGGAACTTCACCTTCACTTGCTGGATTATCACCCGATCCAGGGGCTGAAGCATCCCCCGGTCCAGGGGCTGAAGCATGCTAGTGATGTTCTTTGGCAGAAACACCAGCTCGATGTTCCTGAGTTTGTCGAGAGCAGGATGTGTGGTGCAATTGTCGACGAAGAGCACGACTTTTCTATTTGCGGCGTCCATCTTCGAATCGAAGCCTTGAAGCCACCTCGTGAACAACCCCGAGTTCATCCATGCCTTCTTATTAAAATCATAGTCACAAGGCAGGATGTTGCCCTTGAAACCCCGGGGTTTCTTGAACTACCCGATCATGAGGGGCTTCATCTTATCGCTGCCGTCCATGTTGTAGCACAGAAGGACGGTGAGGCACTCCTTGCTCCTCTTCGCACCCTTGCACTCATCCCCTTTTACAGCAAGAGTGTGATCTGGCATGAGCTTGTGGAACATCCCCAGCTCATCAGCGTTGTATACATCTTGAGATTGATAGCGCCTAAGGATGTTTTGGAGCGAGGGCATCCACTCCCTCACCGGTGTTGATTCGACCGATGCGCTTTCACCAACGACCTTGTGGCTGGATATACTGTGATGCACTTTGATACGCTCTAACTACCCACTTGAACACTTAGTTTTCTATACCCAACCTCATAGAAAATTCATCGGCCTTCCTCTGCATCATCGGTCCGTTTATAGGCACGTTTTTCACTCTATGCTGGCTGAACCACTCCAGCATAACTTGAACCAGATTCGCGTGCGTCACACCCTTAAAATTTTTGGCCTTTAGATTGTGGCCTACCTTCTGCACTGCATTCACAATTTCTTCTCTTGTTTTGAGAATCGTGAAAAGTGTCGACTTCGGGATGCCATGCTGCCGCGCAATCTTCGTCTTTGTAATCTTCTTCTCATCCATTTCCTGGATTATCTCGTACTTCTTCATGAGCGTCAAGAAGGTCCTCTTTCCACTCATTTCGTCGAAATTATAAGTTCGTATTAAATAAAAAAATTAGCATGGGTCTTCAAAAATCGTTCACAAAATCAAACCAAAAACGTAACTAAATTGAGAATCTAAATAACAATGGCAAAAACAAGCCTGGCGCATGATGTAACGACAGTTGCGCTCGGGGAAATATTGTCTTGCTTGTGGGAGGGGGTGGACAGAGTCAAGTGCTATTGTCTGGCACTGATGGGTGGTGTCTATTTTTATACCTGACTTACTCCAGTTACTAGTAATACAGCGTCACAAAAATAATCGCAGCCCAGCGACCTAAATAATTGCAACAAACACATTTTACGGCCGATTTCCTTAAAATTGTCGACCTTTTTTCCACATTTTTCACGGTTCCCCAAAAAAGGGTCGTTACTTCGAGAGGGACGTTATTCCCGGGGTCGTAGAATCGAGATTTGACTGTAAATGTCACTGTTATTACTCTTGAAGAATACGCTCTATAAAGCCAAAAGCCAAAAATACCTTTACATTTGGAAAGAGTGTGATGGGCTAAGTTTATAGAATTATCTCCCATAAAGTCATACTATTTTTATTAACGTATTTAAAATTTATATATTTTTTTGTTTTAGTAAAATCTATTATACCAAAATGATCAAATATCTAAAATAATTTAATAGCAAATTGTGATTTTTGGAGATATTTTCATGCCATTTTACCTATAACTATAATAATATATTGTATATATCTTAGTTTAGATATTTATTCACATGATTTGGGAGAGGATTTTCAGAATAGTTAAACAAATATTATATGTAGATATATTAATCAAATTTTTAGTGAAATTAAATATTTATTTCCTGTGCTTTCTTTGAGTTTTAATTCTTGTACAAACAACAATATGACTTTTTAGACGAAGAACTGAAAAAGCAAACAGAAATAGCAAGCTTTGTGCAAGCCACAATAGATAATGTGTTGGAAAAATAAATATGAGTAGTAATCATAATTTATGCTCAAACTAAAATACGGGATTAAATGTAGTTTTTTCAAAAAAAAACGTTATTATATAATATATAATATTTTTAAAAATTACCAAAGACAACTTTTAGAATATTAAATAAATAATTTTATACAAAAAAAATCATTTTAATTTTTGATGTTTATATAAAAATATACTTCGTAGAGTAGGCTACATGTCAACAAAATAACATAAAACTACACTTTTTGTCAACCAATATAACCTAAGTTGTATCCTGTTTTCATAAAACTGACGTGTTTGCCACTGAAGTCTTAGAAAATAATAAATTTCCTTAAACCATTACCTTGACATTTCTAGGATAGTCAACATACAAGCAATAGCTTTATATTGGCTTTAATTAAGCTTACTGATACCATATATCTTTAAATTTAACAATACTCACAGAATCTGGCCTTAGCAATATGTTGTTTGGTGGGCTCGCTTGGTTCTGAGGGTCCTGCTTTATTTACGGCTCTAACTCTGAATTGGTACTGGTTACCTTCCTTCAATCCAGGGACACGTGCTTCGCCGGATGGATTCTGAAATAAAGTCAAGAAAGTGTGAACCTTTATAACTATCTACAGGACATTGTATTCCTAGACATTATTTATTGTTCGACATATTTACAACCATATCTTGGATGTGAGTAAGACAGAAGGTGGCATACCCCTAGACGATCAGGGGGGTAAAGAGGATATAATGTTGATAATGGAGTAGTGCGGGATGAAATACGAGCACTCAATTTTTACTGTTTAAGAAAAAATATATTAATATTAAATGTGTTAAAAATGTATTACTTAGAATAAGTTTACCGTATTTACTATTTAAAGTAGAAGACCTATCATATAGCTTGCAAGCTAGCAGTAGTACAATCAGAGGCAGATCATAAGTTGCTGTTTCATGCAACTGTACTAGTGCACTGTTTCCATCTTTCAGTTTCAAACTTTCCGTCAATAGCTAGCCACTGCACACACATTTTCTACCAGCATTATTGTATGTATGGAGGGTCAAATGTATATTAAGGGAGAGGGAACAATTTACTAGAACAGTTCTTCAGGTTGCTACTGAGTGGCCCACTAATCGAACTATAGACAAATAATATATCTTGAATAAGGCATCGAACCTTGGCATGGCTTTATATAGGTTCATTAAAATTCAGTGGACTTAAAATAAGTCAAAATCAAACTAACATATTAATATTTATACATTAAAACACAGTACTAATTGACCTATCCTAGTTACACTTTTGTCAATAATGTATCATCATTTTCTATTTCTTTACCTGACTATAAGATACTTTATAGATTACTTTTTAATTATAAACAGAAATAAAAATTTGAATAAAGTATGGATATACATGTTGGAAAAGCTATGAAACGTCTGAGTAACAAAACATCAACTAATGAAGTCTCTAGAATCCATCATACGTGCTTAAATTTTAATTAAAATAAATGTTAGTTTCATGTTTATTTAACATTCATTAAAAATTTAGACAGCTATTTCATATCTCCAAAATGGTTATCCTTATATTAGAATTTTTTCTACTTTTGTGTGTTGTTTTCATTTTGGATATTAACTAAAACTACCTGATCCAGTTAAAGTATGTCACATGTCATATATTGTGTGAACTTTTCAATGGTTTTATAAAAATGAACGACAATGACAAAAATTGTTTTGATGACAATCTATCGACCATGTGAAGTGGCACTTTCATAGCCATAATAATTGTAATGTATGTTTAAAGCTATTCTTCTATAGTCTTTGATCAAAAATATTTATAACAATCAATATTGGGACAGCAGAATGATTTATAATTTATAATTTAAAAAAATAAAATTCCATTTGCAAAATATAATGACCACAACTATGTATATCCAAGCCTTGGACCATCGACGAATCAAAGAGGAATTTAAGGAAAGAAATCATGACAATTCTAAAGGACATGATGGAGGAGGCAAATGGAAACCTTTGATGAAGATTGCAGCTCTATTTAGGAAATTGGGGAATACATTTTAGTGACTTTATTTTCAAACAATAAAATTGTATGGATTTACCTGAGATTTACAATGATAGCAGCTTTTAATAATAAATCATAATTTCGTTTTCATAGTTTAATTTTGAAAATCGTTATATTTCTTTGCCACATCCTCTATTATATAGTCTAGTTACCACGGCAACATAATATTAAGATGTCCAAAAAATATTTATATACAAAATTAATTGGAAATAATATTTATTTTAAGTAATTTAATCAATAAATTAGGACATATTTTTAGGTAATCCAACCAATTTTGTTACTTTAACAGTTAGAGTGTTTACGGATGTTGGCTCATTGTAGAACAGCCATGATTTATGAATAAACCTGTTTATTTATTTATTTTAAATGCTATTTTTATCACTTATATGCAAAACCTTATTAATTTATATAAGTCCATCCCCTCTTTGAGATGTAATTATTATTTCTTTCAAAATGAAATTGAAAGTAACATTGTATTTTTTAAATACAATTATTATAAAAAATGTTTAAGATACATCTTAGGCACACGGATTTATATAAAGGACTATGTTCCACCTATAGTTAATATTTTTCCTAAAAATTAGGAAAAGCTCAAAATTGTTTATATTGTATTTTCCATTCTGTAGGCCCATTATAAGATACTACATGTGGGCGCTAAATTTTTGTGGATTTAGTAATTTATTTAATATGTTTAGTTGAGTAGCCATTAAAACCTTTGGAAATTTTAGTCATATTTATGTTACTGTAAATGTTCGACGATTAGTAAATTTTAGAATATACCGGTAAATACTAACATTAACAATAAGATCTGGCAAAAGTTATAAATTTAAACATCTTGTAAGATATTTTATACTTTAACCAAGTGATAATGTCAATGTTATGATTTACCGGTAAATTCCAAGATTGACTAGTCCTCGAGCTTTTACATTAACATTTGCACATTTTATTTTATCACCGTATTTTACTACCTGTTCAGGTTAGACGCATATATGATAATTAGTCTAAAGGGGCAGGGATGAAGAAGGAAG
Source organism: Timema bartmani (assembly GCA_902151455.1). NCBI lineage: Eukaryota > Metazoa > Arthropoda > Insecta > Phasmatodea > Timematidae > Timema > Timema bartmani. The sequence continues at coordinate 18,432 of CABFWB010006322.1, forward strand.
CATTTTAGAGATAATATATCCACATTTGTATGTAAGAGAGGAAAACTATCTAGAAAAACCTTAGACTTTTCGGCCACTGAAATGGGTTAGAGTATAAATACAAAACCTATAATTACTGTAATTGTTTAAAATTCAAGTGTGATCATCAACAAGATCCCTTTGGGATTACAAAATAATTTAACTAATGATTATTTGTGGTGGAAGTTAATTTATGTGGTAATACTGACTAAAATTACAAATTAGGATCACAATTTACATAACTTGATGACCATTGTATGAAACCTTTTAAAACCACACTTAGAGCACAATCCCTAAGCCATTTCTATAGGTAGATGGAAACTCATTTTAGATTGTGTAACCCGCCTCGGTGGCGTAGTTGGCTAACGCGCTAGTCGTGTTGAGCTCGACCGCTGAGGACGGGGAGATCGAGGTTCGAATCTCGGTCAGGTGAACTGGGGGG